>SNQJ01S0023493.1:0-10738 GCA_010110895.2 Picea sitchensis | reverse complement strand
TAATAATTGTTTAAAAGGCATAAAATTGTTTAAGCTTATAAACAACTGATTCACCCCCCCCTCTCAGTTGTTTTAGTAATTCCAACACCTTTGACATCAATGACAATAATTTATTCAACAACTCCTCTACTCCTCTAGTGCTCAATGTGTTTGCTATAATGTTTACATCACACGAATCCTCGATTTTATTCTCTTGCATCACTCAAGTACCAAGACCCAAGCTCATCCATAGTTCTATCATTCATATTCACGCATCCTCTAAGGTTTACATCACAAATCCTAGGTATTTATCCCTACAATAATTCTCTAAGACAATTACAATGATAGAATAATTAGTAGATCAATAATGAGCAATAACAAAGGCTCTGTCCTCCCTTTTTATAGAAGAGGTGAGGAGGCAAAACTAAAACACGGATGAGGTCTACACAAGTAACCCTAGACATAACTCAATAAGGAAACACATGTATTTCTCTACAATATAAGGATGATATGTGTCACACTAGGGTTTTACCCAACTCCAAGGTAGTGCACCCTCCAAGCATGATGCCCCTTTGGGCTTGTTACCCCAACACATATAAGGGTATCTAAAGGATAAATGTTTTCTCCATGATCCACATTTTAGATAGCATATTCGATGATGTTGTCCAAGACTCTCCACATGTAGTTTCCTGTAGATGATTTCCATCCATTCTCAACTCATCTCACTCATATGATATGGTGCATTTACATTCTCATGTACATCATTCTGACACTTCATATCGAGTTACAATGTTAATACTTGAGGCATGAAAATGGTGATCATGGGTTGATTTGGATAATGAATCATGATTCTTAGTTATTCTTTTTTCCTTGTCTCACCTTGGTGGTCATTATCATTTTCTAGTCAAGTGTTTTCACTCTTTGGAAAATTTGTACTACTAGGGGGCTTAAATGGGGACAACGTGTCCATAGCCCTTATAATAAATAACACATTCCATTTGTCACCTATTTGTTGTCCTTTTCTTTTGGCTAGGTGTTACATGTATCCCAAAAATGTTTGTGCCTCATAATCCCATGAGAATAAGGGACTTGAAAGCTTGAGGTTGATGCAACATTATTAAAAAAAAGACATATAAAGAGAAAAATCCCCAACTCAAAATTCAAGGGAAAGAAGCAAACAAGAAAAACCAAGAAAATAAGGAAGCATGAGCTCTATCCCCTCTCCAAGAGGCCATCACCCAAGTCCTATGAAATGATTCATGTATTATCAAAGGACTTAGCAAATCAAATGTAAAAATCCAAAAAATGTTAAAGCTATAAAGAAACAGGAAATCAGGGGTTTGGAAAGACATGGTGCTAAGGAAAGGTATCTCATTGGGTAAGCGATCCATCTACAAATGTGTTCATGAGGATGAGTATTATACATGGCCTTGCATGTCAATGACATCCACCCCATGAAGTAAACCCCAATCCATAACACTACCATTTCACATACTCCTTGATGGGTTCCTTAGGACATACCTCTCAATCTAGGTATCGGCACAACTAATAGGGGGTAATAATGACCCTCCCATAACTAAACTTGGAAAATTGCATAATTTTGTAAGTTAGTGTGAAATTTGAAGAGAATATTCTATCAGATCTATCTAATGGATTTTGTATTAACATGACTCACTTTATATGTTGTGTTTGGATTATGTACAATTCCTTTGGTCTTCATGATGCATGTTGGACCACATGACCCCCCTCCTTAAATGATGATTACACATGATAAAATGACACTTGGATCCTTTGGAGGATGTTGAGAGGCTATTACCCCACTTGTATGGAGGTTGTCCCCGTCATTTCAGGAATATCGTTTGGAATTTCATATGAGGATGCTAGAGGTTTTGATCACATGGATCCATTCACGATACCCCCCTATCACACATGGACATGCCCTTGAGGTCATGGATGATGGGGCGTTACCATGGATGATGATGATATCATGATTGGATTTTACTATGGATGATGATGATATCATGATGGGACTTTTCACCTTATTAGGAGGATGTTGGATATTTTCTTGAGTAAGTTGACTTGGAGAGATTATGTGTCACATTTCCATGCATGATGGCACCCTTTGATGATGAGATATCTCACTTGGATGATGTGACATTACAACTTGGAATTGATGGGACACTTTGATGAGATGTTGGGGTTCCTTGAGGATGACATGGAAACTTTTGATGATGTCACACCTCTTGGAGGCTTTGAGGCACCCTTGGAGATGAAACATTGCTTCCTTTCACGGTAATGTTTCACCTTTTTGCAGTGATTCGTCCCCTTTTGAGGCCACACATGCCACATATGTGAGATCTAGGTCACTTTTGAGTGGGATGATTTTAGTTGTGAGTTAGATTACTTCATCTTGGAGGAATTGTTGGGGGTCTTAGAGACCTATCCACTCTTGTATCATGGATTATTTATGTATTGTTTTCTTATCTCTAAGGTTTATGAGAGATAAAGGAATTATTTTATGTTTTTAAGGCTTGTATTATGTGAGAAGGGTGCTAGATCTCTCATATAAATAAGAGAAGCACTTCTCACTTTCAAATAATTTCTACTTGTGGATATATATCACTCTTTTATACTTCTACTTGTTCACTTTCATGAAGAATGTTATGGATGGTTGACTAGGGTGATTTCTTTGGGAGCTATGCTTGTGGATCTCTTACTACTTGGATGACATGGAAATCATGGTTTTGATGGATAGAGTATGTTTTGAGAAAGTGTTCTCTTTTCATCTCATGTTTTTTTTAACTATACATTTTAGACTGATGTTATTCTCAAGTGGCGACTCTTCATCCTCTCAGATCATTTTTGAACAAACCCTTCTTTTTAAAATCCTTGGAAGGTTTTCTAGTGGAGGGACCCTCCCTTGTATCATCCCCCGAAATTTTAGGAGGATTTCCTAGGGTTAGTAGTGGACAAATTCTAAGCCTCACCCTAAAATTGTTCGCTTCATTCTCTCAAAGAAGGACCTCTTCTTGACCACATATGCCCAAAATAGTAGGCACTAGTCTTTTTCTCCACAATAGTCAATCATTATTGCTAAAATTTACTACTTTAGGATCAGGGTTTATTTGCTGCAAAACTACATTTTAACCATAGAAATGAAGAAGGATTTTTAGAACATTATTGACCTAAAATTTACCGTTAAAAACCTAATTTAATTTTTTGAAGTGTTATTACATCCATTTAAGGAAAAGCGTCTAGGGTTTTAGGGCTGATTTTCACTACAATTTTTTTTATTTTATTGGTAAATAAAACCCTAATTTAACCTAGTATTTAGCCTTATAATTCACAGAATCATTTTATGATCAAAGGGCTATCTTTTTAATTCTTCTGAAAATTACATGTTTTACTGTTGAAGTAATCTCTATACTATTAGAGATCATTTTTTTTACAATTGTAATAATTTTCTTACTATTGTTATCACTTTATTTACTACTTATATCTCATATATTTTTTCCAATTTTTACTTCATCAATGGACCTTTTCTTTATTTATAGTGTTTGGGGACCCTACTGAACACATAGTTGATAAGGAACACCTCTCTTCTAATCCTCTACATTCAAAATATAGAAATTGTCTTATCTCACTACCTCTTATTCACTTTTATTAACCTTGTCCTTGTGATAGTGTGAGTAGTCATCCCAAGGGGCCCTAGACTTGATTTTATCTTTCCCAGGGAATCTTGGAGACTACTAGGGAAGCCTCCCTTGTGTTGGATACTTTTCCTTTAGTAAATAGAGGGAAGTTGTTGCCTAGGTGACACTGGTGACATATTGCATGTTCCACTTGTCTTAGTTCCTTGTGAAGGATTTGAACCTGGTGCTAGATTGTTTGGTAATGGTGCTCAACACTCCTATAGATTGGCGTGCTATAAAACAAGATGTTATCACAATTCTCCCTCTTACAAGGTGGTTTGTTCTCCAAGTTTCCTCATGCAAGGTACTCATCTTGTCACTATGTTCCCAATGCTCCTTAACATGTGTGCTAAGGTGGCCAGTTGTTTAATTTATTTCCCCAACATATGCTCTCATAGGTCCACAACCAACGTCCATGAAGTGTGCTCTCAATCCACAATCAAGTACTCATCCTCCAAGGTGTGTCACATGGTTTCATTCTCTTAGGGATAGGTTCCCTTCTCCAAGTGTTGTGGTGTTTATTTACTACTTATATCTCATATATTTCTTCCAATTTTTACTTCATCAATGGATCTTTTCTTTATTTCTAGTGTTTGGGGACCCTACTGAACACATAGTTGATAAGGAACGCCTCTCTTCTAATCCTCTACATTCAAAATATAGAATTTGTCTTATCTCACTACCTCTTATTCACTTTTATTAAACTTGTCTTGGTGATAGTGTGAGTAGTCATCCCAAGGGGCCCTAGAATTGATTCTATCTTTCCCAAGGATTCTTGGAGACTACTAGGGAAGCCTCCCTTGTGTTGGATACTTTTCCTTTAGTAAATAGGGGGAAGTTGTTTCCTAGGTGACACTGGTGACATATTCCATGTTCTACTTGTCTTAGTTCCTTGTGAAGGCTTTGAACTTGGTGCTAGATTGTGTGGTAATGGTGCTCCACACTCCTATATATTGGTGTGCTATAAAAAAAGATGTTATCGCAATTCTCCCTCTTACATGGTGGTTTGTTCTCCAAGTTTCCTCATGCAAGGTCCTCATATTTTCACTATGTTCCCAATGCTCCTTAACATGTGTGCTAAGGTGGGAAGTTTTTTAATTTATTTCCCCAACATATGCTCTCATAGGTCCACAACCAACCTCCATGAAGTGTGCTCTCAACCCACAATCAAGTACTCATCCTCCAAGGTGTGTCACATAGTGTCATGATCTTAGGGATAGGTTCCCTTCTCCAAGTGTTGTGGTGTTAATCCTCCTAAGTAGACCCTCTCCATATCAATTAATTGACTCCCCCATTGTGTGCACCAAATGGATTAGTCATCATTCCACATAGGATAACAACCTCTAATGTAAGTGTGTTATGCTAACACTCTATCCAAGTTCAGTAATTTACTCAAATTGAGACATCCATATGTCCTTCAAGCATAAAAAAGGGACCACGAGACCCAACGATATCCTAGCTAAGTGAAAACACTTTTGCATTTATCCTAAAAGCTAACACTCCCTCTTTATGAGAAAATTTCTTTTCATAACACCATCAACTCCATCTGGACCTGCAATAAAGTTGGAATAACAATTCTTGATCGTGACATCAACATCATACCTACTCTACAAGAATCCTTGAGAGTCACTCCCACAAGTACATGTTTTCACGCCTCATCATCTAAGCAATCATTTCTCACAAAGGCATCTCTCTCCAAGAAATCAACTAAGAAATTTGAAGCTAGGCCTTATGATGGTGAACATGCAAGGAGAAAAAGAGCGAAGCAACTTGGTTTACACCATAAAACCAAGCTACTTCTTATTCATATCTAACTTCCCCTCTTCTAAGGGTTCCAAATAAACAATGTTCTATGAAATTGAATGAACATAACCCTAAATCATTGCTTCCCGTTGAACTTTGTAAGCATTTCAAAACAAGGAAGACATCAACAATAACCTATCAAAACTCCAACATCCCTAAATTCAACATCACGGGACAAAATATTTTGACACCGCATCAAGAGTTGTTTAGGATATCCTACAAGGGTAATCACATCTTCAAACAAGAGCAGGACAGGTGGATCAAATCTATCAAAAACATAAGATACAAATCTACATACATCTCAAATCATCGATCCATAAATACCAATCTCACGGTAAACTAACAACAACCCATATAGGGTTATCATCAAACAATGAACATGAAAATTCCTTTCATGCACCTCAAAGACTCTGACAATTGAAGCAACAAAGGGTCAACAAGGCCACATCCATTTTTCTAGGATAATCCTGAAGCAATAGTAACATCAAGGAAAACTATCAAGGAAAACTCCCTCTTCCTAAGAGAATCCAAAAATCCTGTCACTAGTACTAATCATTACTCCCATCATTTGAAAGCTCAGAATGAATCAATGATATCACCACCATATGTTTCGAACCCATCTCCAAGTTTGTTTTCCATAACCTTATTCAATTCCAAACACTTATTCTACTAGGGTGAATCCAAACCCTAGTGGTCTTTTGTCTTCCTAGGGTTTTCCCCAAACCCTAGCACTCCAAGACAAACATACAAAGTATAACTACATATGAAGAATACGACATGAAATATCAGGGACAAAGTAAAATATCTACATGATACCAACACACAAGATGACTTACTAAGATTCAATAATAGCTTAGGATCACAATAACTATCACATCTATGATCAATCTCTCAATGAGTACAATGTACAAGATGTACAACCAATACTAACCCCAATGGATAACATTGGAAGTTCCCTCAAATATATAATAATCATTGAAACTAAATAAGGTCGACATTGTCATAATCCCTTGAGTCACAAATTAGCCTATTTAGATCAACCAATAACCATCAATCTATCACATAATGAATCATCTCCTTTCGATCTTCAAAAATCAAGGAAACAACCAAATGATTAAGCATGGCTATCACATGCTTAAATCAACTCCAAACATTGGCATCCACTTGAACAAATCAATGACCTGTCACAGTTCCTCCTAGGAATCACACTCATTGTACCACCCATCAATGAAGTATATCTTCCACTAGGTGAAAACACACTCTCATCACAAGAACAACTAGGGTTTCAACCCATCAAACCCTTCATGGGTGCAAGTGTTCATCTAAAGCACACTAGGGTTTCACTACCTAATAACCTCTCCCAATCTCAACAATTGAAATATCCAACCTTCAAATTATAAGCAAGGTAATCTTAGTCCAACTTGGTTTTGATCCTATGTGGAAGTAGATCTGGGAAACCTCAAGTAAATGAGGTGAACTTTAAAATCTATTTACTATGAAATTTCAACCTTATCACTGAATCTAAAATATAAATTACAACAATACACATTTCACTTTTTCCAATAAAATACATAGGGAAACCTAGGAAAATAAACACCAAAACGATGTATTTCAAGGGAATTATGTTTCCATCTCTAAGGGCACAATCCCCAACATATAACAAATCTGAAAATAACTTATAAACAACCAATTTGTTATAGCCATAAATTTTCCCTCTTAGCTTCTATTTACTTGTTAAATCACTCCACAAAATCTTCTCATTGTTATGTTAAATCAACATACATAACCAACACTAGAAACTACTAAATCATCATGAGAACATACACTAAAAATCACATCTGCAAGTATGTAAATTTTGGAAAACAAAGTATAGCTCATATATACATAATAATGAAGTTATAAGTACATACCAAAATCTTATCACAAGTTGGTACAAGATAATCCTTTAATATTATCACGAACTAGGACTCTCCAATGCTTCCAAACCCTAGCTAAGGCATCCACCATCAATAGAAAACCCTAAGCAATGAACATGGCCTAGCAAGGCATCACACCAAGCTACTCTTAGCCACTTCAAAAACTCAACAACAAGCTAGCATGAACACCAAGAAGTCCACCTTTAATTTTTCTCCAAGCTTTCCTCACACAAACTCTCTAAGCAAAGCACTCCAAGTCTCCTCTATGGTTTCTTTGCCACAAACCTTAGGTCCTTCTTACATAGGGACATCAACCATATCACTTGAAGTCTTCTCTAGTTTTTCCTCTCACAAACCTTAACATCTTCTTCCCTTTCATCAACATAAGTACTCATCCTCCAAGGTGTGTCTCACATGGTCCTAGATATAAGTGCCCTCCTTCAAATTCCTAGTGCTCATCCTCCTAGATATGTACCCCTCATAATCAAGAAATTGACTCATCTATTGTGTGCACCAAAGTGGTTAGTCATCATACCAAATAGTTGACTTAACTAGGAGGTTTTTATCCCTTTGTGGCATGATGACTATCCTATTAGGTGTAATTTATGGGACTAACACAATATTACACTGAGTCATTGATAATTTAAGTATGGTAAATTCATTTTGAAACTATATATGAAGGAGATCTAAGTTATAATACAATGAAGAAATCCATTAATGATTACTCGAAAATTGTGTGCTTCTAGGTTAAATAATCTAAATGGATATCTTCAATAAAGGATATTGTTGGTGAATTTCTACTTAAAGAATGAGCCGAAAAAATGAAGGCAAAGTGGAAGAAAATAGTGGAAATGCCTAGAGTTGTACTCTTAGAAATTATGATATCATATTGTTTCTTTTCATTGGAGGCATCAATTTTATTTTTTTATTTTTTATAATAAAACTAGGATAAATTTTTTATTCAAGTATCCTTAATAGATAGGAGGATTACAATGACAAAGATCAACCTATACAATACTATCAAATTCAGGCTATGAATTAACTGCACTAGCAATAATTCTTGCTATATTTTTCATTACAAAAAATGAGCTACAACTGCTAATGTTATATTTCCTATAAAAGACTCCTATAATCAAAATACTGAAGCATAACGACAAAGGACTACATGTTTGGAGGGTCTGGCTCTTCTTGTTCTTCTTCTGGGGTCCTGTAGGCGAGTTCAGGTCTGTAACTGGTCTTGGAGGAGCATGGGCAGACACAACCTCCAAAATTGCTGACGAAAAAGCTCTTCCACTTCAAATCTGATTGCAGCTACCTCGTCTCGGAGTTGCTAGTGACCATGTTGCTGCTCCACAACCAGTTCCATAGAGGTTTGGAATTGAATAGAAAGGTTATTGAGACAAATATGGAGGGAATTCATGGAATTTTCCAGAGCCATCTATTCCTCCGTATCCAACAAGCCACTCTGAATCTTCTATTGGCCATTGTTGTGTTTCCTGAATCCTTAGCTCTTTCTGTAATAATGTTCATAAGATGAGTTACACATGTGCTCCAGAGAAGACTCTCAATCCCAATTTGGCTTGTGACTACCACAATAAAACTTTGCTGATTTACCATCTCGGCTGGAAAGTGCACGTCCTTAAAATAAGAGTTCTTACATGCAGCTAGCCACCACCCCACGACATATCTCACCAAATCCATAGGTTTCATTAAAAGAGTTTTCTTGCCACAGAATTGGGAAAGAAAATACAAGATAAAAGGGCGATCATTGCAGAGGAAGGGAGCGACCAAATGAACGTTAGAAGGGATATGCATGTGCAAGGTAAAATGGAAAACGTGTTGATCATTAAGGATCCACATGTTGATCAAAGCAAGGAGCTGAGATGGAAACATCAACGGAAAATTCCAAAAAGTTGAGTAAGGGAATGAGAGAGACCGGGTTCCCCAATGGGTCCACTAGCCAAGCTAAGGGGGAAAACATAAATACTATGGAATGAAATGGTGGGAAGGTTTCTTTTTTAATCTAAGGGTGCCTACTTCGTCATGAATGGCCAGATTGGCCTAGAGGTCAGTAATGAAATTATTGTGGTGAAAGACATGATACAGACGAAAGGAATGAAAGGATTTCAATTCTTTGGAATATGTTGTTAAGATTCATACCATTTAGGAAGGTTTGTTTTCTTACATGGTTGATAACGCTTTTTGAGTCCCAAAGGATTGAGATAGAAGAGACTTTGCATTTGTGCTAGAAGCAGACATTGGAAAAGGGCATAAGCTTCATCTTGATTATTAGTTGTTATACCCAAACTCTAAGAAAAGGTAAGTATATTTTTTCCTCTTGGGATAAGATAACCCCACCCGCTCCTACCACCTTGGGTGATGAGACTCATTATTGTACATTCTAAAGGTTCATCTTTGACATATTTTTCCACCACAAAATGACTTAATGTTTTCCTTTGACCATATTTAATAGTTAATCATGGGTATTTTGCATGTTGTTTAATGAATGTATGATTGAGGTTGATTTTTATGTATAATATACCATTTTGCACTAATGTTTTGGAAAAAGACGTGTTCCACCAACCAGGTCGAACCGTAGTGGTGAAGGGCGCCAACCTCCTAGAAATAGGGGATTTTGTCTCCTCGAATGGGTTGTCAGCCAAAGATCAAGGGAAATTGTCTACACCTACCTCCAAGAGAACTCCTTGTTCATTTATGACCATTTCTGATAAACACCAGTTCAAAAATATAGATGTAAAGGGATGATATCCCTCATTTACTCATCACTCTCCTTGATTTAAGAAGAGAGGTTGAACCCTCTAGTTATATATAGTCCTTTAGTTTAAGAGAGAGATAGAAAATTTATGGAGAAGCATAGTATGGATATGTTTTTCAATACTTTTTGTTGAAGATTAAGAACTTTGATGTTCCTGTTGTACTGTTGATATTTATGAATAAAATGGTTTTTCCTTCAGTCCATTAAGAGTTCTTTTTAGATTCCTTGTGCTTCTTGGGTAGGGCCCATCCAAGAGGGCTCAAGGACCCTTTTAACTATTTCTATAGCTCTGATGCATCTTAGTTGTTTCTTAGATAGTATTTTATTCTCCGTTAAAGTTAGATTTAGCTTTGGATGATAAATTTCCATTTTTGTTAAGATTTGGACTAACTGGCCAATTCTAGCAACACCTTGTAGAAATGTTCAATAACCTTTTCGAGCACTCTTATGTGCCTCCCAAGGCTAAGAACCATATATACACTTCATTTATTTTATATTCTATATTTTTCAATGCTTTTAAAAGACTTGCACTACATTTTTAGACTTCATTTTGCCTCTTATAGGAGTATTCT
>SNQJ01S0023492.1:216031-245291 GCA_010110895.2 Picea sitchensis | reverse complement strand
GGGTAAGGAGACTAAGCTTGGAAATCATGAAGATGATCTAGAGTTGCTTGTCCAGTGTGTTATTACTCCAGTTACGCATCCACCAGAATAGGATTGGATGGTGAAGCTCCATGCAGGTGGCCTGGGTCAGTATGCTGCATAGGAGATCCAAAGGGGACTGCTGGAGATATCTCAGAGAATTCCAGGTTGAAGAACTTCTTCCACAAAATATCAAACTTCTACTCCAGGTGGTGAAGTTTGTCCCAAAGAGCATAGTGAGGGTCACCATGCTCTTCCACAATTTGAGGAATGAAAAACTTATTCATTCAGTAGAGTTCTTAAAGTCTATCAATTTTGGTGTCCCTAGTTTGAGAGAACCCAAGGTCATAGATCCATTCCTTAAATTCAACCTCCATCTGCTCTTTAGAAATCTACTAGTGTTTCCATTTAATTTTTTCTCCATATCCCAGATCTCGCGGTTCATTTCCTCAAAAAAATGAAGCTCAAAAGGAGTGACTGCATGGATTATGTCTTTATGAGCATCAATGGTGCGCTAGGGAAGCTTGCCCACAAGTTGAGAACTAGAGGCAGTAGAGGAGCACTTGCAAGTACCTCTGCGACTGATGGAATCTCCCAGCGTGAGAGTGGTGGATTTCATGGTGGGAATATGAAAGGGATTGGAGCAAGTTGAATTCTGGAGACACCCCAAGAGGCTACTATTCATGAGAGTGGATAGGACAATGATCGACTGGGACTAGATCCCAGAGCCAGGGCATAAGAGACAAGGTTTGAGAGTGAGGAGACTGACTAAGAGGGGGATTAGACTTAAGGCAGTGCTTGCCTAGATGAGGAACCGCAAGCTGCAAACCACCATGAGCTTTTTAGGGACCATGTTAGTTTTCTTAGTTCTAGATAAGCTGAGGAAGGCATTGAATTGATTGAATAGCCCCATAGACCAAATTCTTCTAGGATGGCCCCAGAGATGCAATATCAAACCAAGAAGCCAACATAGAGTGTTTTTAGGATGATACAAGAGTGAGGGAAAACATGTTTGAAAAGAAAACTAAAGGGTAGACATAGAGGAGCACAACGAAGAAAATAACCAAGAGAATTTTTGTTAGAAGAGCAGTCTAAGGCTATTCACTGAGCATATGCCTCCCAAAGCCATATATAAGCTAGTAAAATTCATAATGGAAGAGGGTACAATCCATCCCACATGAAGGAACCACAAAGCCACGACTGAAAGCCGCACCTTGCGAAGTAAAATCACATGTACCACCTTGTACCCATCCAAATAAAGGAAAGAAAGAAGGGTGGTCGTGCTTCAGGTCTTCACCCTCCACTTGGTAGAGGCATTCAAGCCTCCAACTATCACCCAATCCAAGGGGTTGTTTTTGAGTTCATTGAGCTGTAGGCAATATGAATGGAGATTTTCATTCTCCAGAGATTCCTAGGGCATCATGAGATCTTGATCTATCGAGTCAACACATTTGTTTGAAAGCCAATCCACAAGGCCATTGGACTTCCTATGAACATGAGAAGGGGTGATGATAGGAAATTAGCGTATGAGATTTGAAATCCGCGTGAACCATTAGAATAAATGCTAATTGTAGGACACCTTGTCTGGGTCAGACCCATAGCAGAGCCTAGTGAGGGCCTAAATAATGATGGTTGAATCTCCTTCCATTATTAGGCTCTGAAGTTCAAGAACCTTATCTAGAGATAGTTCCCCTTACTAGACCATCTAGCTCAGTTGAATTGTTAGTGATTCTGCACAAATGAATGACAAACATAGAGTATGTACCCAATGCCATCTTTGACACACCTCCAACTCCTATTGATATAGGATTTGCCCTGACAGCACTATCAAAGTTTAGTTTGACAAATCCATTAACGGGTATTTGTTAGGTTAAACTTGACTCTGTGAAAGAGACAAAGTTGTTAGGTCAACAGTAGTGGTTTTAGGCACATGGTATTGATCCCGTTGGTGACATGTAATAAAAGGCTTTAAAAGGTTGGCAAGACTCCATTGTAATTTGTCAAGAGTTGAGAGGTGAAGGCTCACTTGTTTGGAGCCAGGAGATTGGCCAAGGGAAATAATAGATCTATTATTGGTTGGTTTTTCCCGCAAGGGTTTTCCAGGGTAAATCTTGTGTGATTTATGTGTGTTCTCACTATGTTATTGGTATTTTTATCACTCTCGAATATATTTTCCTAACAACTAGTATCAGAGTGAGGGTAGTTGTTGCATGAGACTATCATGAATTTTGATTCGTGGTTTGTCTTCAAGGAGAGTGGTTTGACTCAGGGAACTGTGAAGAGAACTATTTCCATTGGGATGAATGAATGTGGAAGACATTGATGATGCTAGAAGTTTGTTGGATGTGAAGATCAATCTCACACGGACCATGGAGTTTGAGAGTGCTCTTGTGGATGTGTATGCCAAGTTCAACAGTCTGGAGGATGCATGCAAAGTGTTTGAAAATATGTGTAAATGAAATGTTGCACTATTCACAAAATGGGTTGCTAGAGGAGGCCCTGAGGCTATATTAGCAAATACAAGAAGCAGTCAGAGGTCAAAGCAATGGCAAGGCGAGAGGATGGCGGCATAAGAGTCATGATGCAATGGCAAGGCAAGAGGATGGCGACATAAGTGTCGAGATGCAATGGCAAGGCGAGAGGATGGCGACATAAGTGTCGAGATAGCAACAAAGAAAAAAAATAATTAAAATTTGAATGGAGTTGAATGTAAATGGGCATACAACTGTAAGACCTAGTTAGGCATGCATACCCTAGGTTTGAAGTTTCACTCGTAAAGTCTAGATGTACACTAGGTGATAGGGGGGAGCATGCACTATTCCCAAATAGCCTGACTTTGAGGGAGGTTTGGTTGGATTTGGTCATAGAAAACCCCAAGTGAAGTTTAAAGGGGGGAATTTTAGGTTAAACTTGACTCTATGAAAGAGTCAAAGTTGTTAGGCCAACAATAGTGGTTTCAGGCACATGGTATTGGTGACCCCTAGTATTCAGCCTATGGATTACATGTACTGAAATCCTTTAAAAGGTTGGTGAGACTCCATTGTAATGTGTCAAGAGTTGAGTGATGAAGGCTCACTTGGCAAGGGCCAGGAGATTGGTCGGATTTGGCCAAGGGAAATAATAGATCTATTGTTAGCTTGTTTTCCCCGCAATGGTTTTCCAGCTTAAATCTCATGTGATTTACATGTGTTGTCATTATGTTATTGGTATTTTTATTTCTGTCGAACATTTGTTTCCTAATAGTCTTGACAACTACTCTGGTGAAGAATTAACTTTTCCAATTTCCTTGAAAGATGTCGTAGGGTCATGTTTGAATTGCCAGTCTTGAAAAATGAGTCTCTCTTTGTACTATAGGATACCTACATCCACTGGCCAATGAGCAGAGTTGATGGATTCCCAGATCAAGGATTGAATTGTGAGCCAACTATTATGCACGTATCGATACTTTTGTTTGAAGATCCAACCGTTTCGTTCCTTCCAAATCATCCATAGGAGGTGCCAGGAGAATATGCACCAAGGAGAATATTTTGAGCCTAAATGAATTTTTTTCTGGATCGATCACCTCAATGATAGCTGAAGGATCTGATTGAGCCCCCAAAATGAATCTCCTCGACAATACCTTTTCAACGAGCTATCGTGTGCCCCAAACGAAGATCGTATACCAAAGTTATGGCCCCAGGAAGTTGATACACCAAACTACCCAAAACGGGGTCCACAAAACTATTGGCTTTTCATCTTCTCGGGTTAGGGTTTTGGACTTTCTTTATGTTAGAAAGGCCTTTAGAGCCTCATTGTAATCTTTATTCTTGCGAGTGTGAGTAGCCGTCACATCTCTTCTCAGAGATAAGCTACCACCATTCTAGAGAGTCTTTCACTCTAAATTTCTATAGTTTTTTACATTTCGCTCATTAAGAGAAATTGTGTATTACTTTGTCTCTGTGTTTATGGTTGCATCTCTGATATATTTTTGTTATATTATTGGATATCTGAGATGTATCTGTACATTTCTTTATTACATGTCTGCTCTCATTTCGTGCCAAAAATAATCCGGATCATGCTGCTATGAAATAGAAGCTGGCTAATATTCATCCTACAGTAATTTCTTTACGTATAAAATCAGAAAGCTATATGTTCATGAAGATAACATGACTCCACACAGAACATGGTTAATGCAATCTGTGTTTCCTTATAAATAGAATTTCAAACTACCAAGAATGGGCATTGTCAATCATTCATTATGCATCTTTCAACACAAGAAAATAAAGACAGAAAGAGTGAATGCAATTATTATATGTGAAGTCAGTGTTTTCTTATGCAGGAGAAATGAGTAGGATAGAGGAGAGAAAAGGCATGAACACGTGGGAAATAACATTGGCTTTCCCATTTGAGGAACACCTCAATAGATGATGTAGAAATACGATAGATACTAGTATTTATGCTTTATCTTATCGCACAAGTTGTAGGTTGGGAAAATCCCGACCCAACCACTAAATGGCGATAACTAAGAGGTCACCTATCCACTGTCACCTTAGGCAGGTGTCCCTGTCACTTTAGAGGTGAGGTAGTCACCTCAAGGGGGGGAATCTCGGTGACCCTAGGGGGGATTGAGATGGAGAAAGATGAAGATGGAGATGAAGTCCCTAGAGGTAAAATATAAATAGTATGAATCTCTTGGAATGAAGTCTTGGGAAGGTCCAAGGATTTCCAAGTATGTTGAGTAACCTGCAAATGGTGAAATACCTGCCCGAGACACATGAAAAACAAGCATATATTGCAATATAATCAATTGGACAAGCAAGTTAAGCTTGTTGTCCCTAATAGAAACTGTTAGTAACAATATATATCAACAATAAGATGGTGCCATATGCTGCAAAATATATGCTAGAGATCAAGTAGAAGATACAAGAGAAAAACTAGCTAAAGACTAGAAAAACTCAAGATGAAAATCCAAGATACAAACATGAAAGGATAAGGCTGTTTGTTATGAGGAAAATCTCTCTATGGATAGGGTGAACCACAACAAACGAAAATGACTGCAGAAATCAACTCTCTTCTCAAGTATGCTATATAAACAAATATGCTAGGAAGGCAAGATAGAAGACCTACCTCGTCCAGACGTTTGATGAAGTCCACCATTGAGCACTCGACCCAAAGCAATACACCTGCAACTAGTCCTCAACAACCAAGCAAAGAAAGAATATGGTGATATGATATAATGTTAGCATATTCAATAGAATAATCCATTAATAAACAAGACAAATACACCCATGGAATAATAATTCAATATATTTGCAAGATATCAGTTGGACGGGAAAAGAGTATTTCTATTAATAAATGATCAGCAGAAGTGAAAATGTTACAGACTTCCGTGTCGGCATGGTTCGGAACCCTGAAACTAAGTTTCTTCCTGCTGGGCCTCCACCACTTCAATCCTCCACCAAAGGCAAGCTCATTAGAGAGAAACAATGAGGTTCTCAATCAATAAGGGAAGAGCTTGGGGGCTGAACACTGTGTTCAAATTTAAAGGACAAAGGGATGCAGACTCGATATGAAGTAAATAATTTCTCCAGAGTAACTTTTCTCTCAAAGTTGAATTCTTTCTTCTCTTTTCCATAGCTCATAATTGGCCCATTTATGGCCTTCAAAATGGAACTGAAGGGCCAAGTCGGAAAGTTTCCAGTATATGGAAGGCCAAGGATTAGAGATCTCTTGTCATGACATGGAAACCCGACATTTAATTTTCATTTTCTGGCACAAATTCCGATGTACGCGGGCTGTAGTGGAGCTGCCTACGTATACACATGATGTATAATGTGCAACGTGCGTACATATGGAAAAATATTTATTTTTGGCTTTGGATCTTATAAACATGGATGATAAGTCTGCATGGGGGAATGGAAAAAGACCTTCTGGGCAAGATTGCACAGGGTGAGGCAAATCTTGCTATAACAGATGCCCCCTAATGTGTGAGGTCAGAGGAGTATCTGCGATGGCCAAAATACATTATAAACAACCCAGAAGTGGAGTGGTAGGGAACCAGCTGGACGAACTAGCCTCTCATTACATTTTGCACTGACTTTTCATACATGGCTGCCAATAAAATTACACTGCAGATTCATGTGACAATATACCAAACAAGTGTATGTGGCCATGAAGAGGCAAATACAAATGCGGTTACATGCCAATAACTGTCATAGTCACGAACAAGGCCCAGTAGAACCAGTCTCAAAACCAATTTGAAGATATCTCTATACCATGGAGTACAATCTGATCTCCCATGATCATTGAAGTCATATAGGTACTGGTCCAATGAAAAGGAAGCAACATCTCAAGAAAGTTGCGGCCACATAGTGATGTCTTCAAGTCTTCTACACAATCCACCAAGGGTGCAAGTCTACATCATGTGAATAAAGGAGTTGAGGTCGAACACAATGAGACATCGTTTGATTACCGGTCATTGATGTATACCGTTAACAAACGCGAGACAACCTACCAATAATGAAAGTAGGTATCAAGGCACCGAGTACATTCTTACAAGTGTGAATAAAGGAGTCGGTGTCGAACACCTAAAGAATCCATCGATCAGGATACATTGATGTATTCCCAACTGTCGATGGTGAGAGAGCCTGCCACTGATGACTGCAAGCCTCAAGGTACTCATAAGACTCCAGGTTCCATTTCCAGAATAAATGGGCTGAACTCAATGGAAAGATACCCTCTGAAAAGAGAGAATTAAGGCATCTCTCATCAGTCATCACGGTACAAAGCAGGAGCTTCATGATTTGGTGGAAATCGGATGAAGAACATGTTCACAAACCAATGAACCTGTGCATATTTTGAGTGTGCCAAGTGCATGCGGTACACGAAAAAGACCCTCTGAATAGCAGCCAATGATGAAAACTGTTGACAAAGGCGAGGAAACCACCAATAAGGCTAATGGAATCCAAGACACTGCACGAATCCCAATGTGTGAATAGATGTCTTGTCGTCGAACACAAGGGAAACCACCCAGTCAACGACCAATGATGAAATGTTGACTGTTGGGTTCAAGGTTACCTACCAATGATGAAAGTAGGGCCAAGGTGCATGATAGGACTACAATATCATGTGATTCTGAGACAAACTGAGGGTATGACCGACATGCAAACTCAAAAGTTATCAGGAGTGGCCGACACAGATTGATAGACTTCCTTTGAACAAGAGCATGAGACATATGGAGGACTTCGACAGCATAGACCCGATGATGAAATCATGAGATGCATGAGGCATTAATGAAATTCTCTATAGGGACTAGAAGAGTAACCAGTCGGTAGAGAAGACTCTGTAATGAAATCAGCTTCCTAAGGCCATGCTAATCCCAAAATTATGATGACAAATGGACTCAATAACTTTGTGCTATGTTCAAAGCTCACATGACTGCTGCCAATATGAGATAATACTCCATTCCCGCCCGTCTTTTTTTGTTTTTCATAGACAAATGAATGCTATGATACATAGGAGGAAACGAGTGTCGCAAGTAAGCAAAACTAGGTCTAGCAGTGGAACATACCTATGCTCAATGCAGGGAAATGCATGCAGGAGATGGACACTCGGGGGAATGTTCCTTCCTAGGTATAGGGTGTCAAAATGCGAAGGATATAAACGAGGCTCTGCTTGGTTGAGGATGCAAAACTGTTGAGGCAAATGGTTTATAACGCAAAGCGAGAACCAACTATAGGCTCAATACTGCAAGCAAAGGCATAAGATGCAATCACAACTTAACGCCAAAAAATGTAATTTTTTATGTCTTTTAGTCTACTTGGTGTTAAAAAGGGATAAACTTGTGCCAAATAGACGTCTTTTCAAATCCAATTTATGATTGTGAAAGAGACAAGTTCACTCGACAATCTTTTCACTTTTTGATAACGAGTCGGAAAAGAGATTATGTAAGACTCACGACCTTTCAAGTCCAATTAATGAGTGTGAAAGGGACAAATCACTTGACAATCCTTTTTCTTTTTGAAGAAAAGTTGGAAAAGAGATTAAATTAAACTTGTTTGGGAGTCCTCGGGGTATAAGGCCGCATGTTTATGAATGAGAAATGAGGCTCAGCATAAAGTCATGTACGAGCTATGAGGGACTCCCGATCCTATGGAAAAACTTTGCATGGGAACCAAATGTGGTAGGGGATCTAACTAGGGCACCCATGTTCGGTAACTCTCTACCACTTGATAATGACACGACTTATAACAGATTGAAGGTTTTGTGTCGCAACAAATGGGTTCATACCTAAGGCATAAAAGTGACAGTTATAGGGTAATGCGAAAATGCATAACGGAGTGGATGCCTATCCTATATGTTGGGTAATGAAAATACCTTCCAATGGTGACGAACGACCTACATAACGTTGAAATCCGCAAGAATCTCAGTTTAAAACTGCAAAAAGCAACTCAATCCACCTTTGTATTACTCCATCAGGTGAAAAAAATGGTAAAAACTATAGATAGTGGGTAAAAATAGTTTATAAATAGTAACAAAACCAAAAATTACTATACCATTTTGATTTTCTTACCCAAATAGTGCAAATTGGACCAAAATACCTCCGAGATTCAAACGACAACTGCGGGAGTATCAGACAACGAAATAAACAACTGTATGGATCAGGTAAATCTACTTCTCTTCCTCTTCAATTTCAGTGGATTAAGTTTTTGAATTAAGTTCCAAATTTTTAGTTGTTGAGGGTGCAAAATGTGAATTTCGGTGTACGCGGACTGTCCCCTATCGGGTCGCGTATACGATGAGTTATACACACCTGTGTAAATTGCAAGACTCATGCAACTAGCCCTATACACGACTGTAAGTGAGGTAGACTGCGTATGGGCATGCAAACAATAAATTTCAAGGGTTCTAACTCAAATTTTGATTTGTCCTTGGTAGGATGGTTCTTGAATGGAGAGAAAGAGAGCACGAGGAGGTTGATGCTACTGTAGATCGATATCTGGGGGCCCAAATGGCCTTAAAGAGATGTGGCTTGTATAAATTTTGGGTGCTCAAAGGAATGAGATCCCAGGTGAGGTTGCTCGAGATGCTTGTGGGTTACTGGGACTTTGAGAGTGAAAGCTTCAATCTCGATGGACAACCATTGAGAATTGAAGTAGAGGAAATTTACTTTTTGACTGGTCTATCTCACCGGGGATAGCTTGTAAACCTTAAATCATGGGGAGCAGGGAGAAGAATGAAAATAGAGGAGTACATCGATGCCCACTGTGTATCAAGGACTACTAAGGTAGGGAGTCAAGTCCCTATTTGGGAAATAAACAATCTCAGCCTGAAGATTATTGCCCTTGTATTGACCAGTATCACAGGTTCAACCTCGTTGCATCAGGCATCGAGGCCACTTATGTTCTATGTAGTGCAGTGTATGAGACCCACAATATATGACTGGTGTACCTTACTATTGGCGAATATGAAGAGCCAGTTGACAGAGTGCAAACATGGGAGTAAGAGAAATTTTGGGTTTGTCTCTATCCTATGTAGTTTCTTTTTCGAGCGGGTTCCAGGTCTGGGACCTAGAGTCGAGATTCTTCCTAGAGGACCTCACGATCCAGCCATGGCATGGTGGACCGAGGTAATGAGGTGGCAGGGGGGAGGTAGGGTGTCGACACCCTACAATGAGGATTTATTCTAGTGGTGGCAGAGACAAGTCATTGCTTTAGATGACTATATTTATTCTAGTGGTGGCAGAGACAAGTCATTGCTTTAGATGACTATGCCTATGTAGGGATAGACTTCCGAGGATATCCGAACATGCCACTTCCCCAATAAGGGGTCAGCCACGTAACATAGGTATGTTAAAAGTTTTTACATATTTCATTTTTTTTTGTGTAATAGAAAAAATATTTTTGATGGTGCTTGCTGATTGACATTTGTGTAATGTAGACGTGGGTCCACGATGGCCAAAAGGCTTCCCTCGACATCGACTCTGAGGAACCGGGGAGATGAGGTCACGGGAGGAGAAGCTTCTAGGAGGGTCCTACAAAATGTGCAAGGTAACCTGTTGCGTTTGAGTCACAGGATTCCCATGGTTCAGATATAGGATCTACCTGAATCCATGCAACTTATTGTGGTTGGTGTACCTAAGGCATGGGTACCTAATATTTCGGGCGCTGCCTTGCAATGGTTTGTTACCATGACACATTCACCATGTAGATGCTGTGGATATTGTAGTATCAGGGTCATAGGTGTATTGAGGTGGCTAGCCCCAATTTTGTACCATGTTCCACCATATTTTGGAAATATATAAAAATGGTCTTCGAATTTACTTTACATTTTACAAATGTGTACATATTGATGAGATGGTTTTCTTTGTTTTAGGTTATGTGTGTTATGGGAAAACTTCAAGTGACAAGTGGATTTCCTCTTGAACGCTAAATCTCTAAGATCAAGACAGAAGGTGCTAACTTTGGTCACTAAAATCCTTTTAAACTTAGCTAAGTCAATCAAATAGTGAAAAGGAAGAAGAATGTACCTTTTTGTGGATGTTTGTCCTTGCCCAATCCAATTTGAGCCTTGATACCCAAGCTCTTCAACAAGTCCCGCAATCCAATAACAACAAAGAAAAACAACTTCATATTCTACCATGATTAATCCAAAACTAGATCTATATATCAAAGACAAGTTCATGTAGGCATACACAACCTTGAGAGAAACAAACCAAGCACATGTATTAATGAGAACTAGATAACAATACTTACAGACCTGATGAAGCTGGGTGAAACAACCTCTTCCAACTCTCCTTCTCCATCCCCTTGCTCAAATGATCAACAAACAAAATGACTATGATTTCACTGATAATTATCTCTTATGAGATCATAAGTTTGATGTCTCTAACGTCCTCCTTCCTTATGAGATCATGTTGTGGGTATCTCTCAATATCTCCATGTATGTACCTTTTTCACCATAAGGGAGGCCTCCTATATAAGCTTGGAGATGCCTAACCACCTTAGAGATTCTTGGGATAGGTTGAGGATCTTTTCCATAAGTTGTGATCCTCCCTAAGATCCATCCTAGACCTCAGATTTGAATCAAACTAAATCCAGAGATGAGGGGAATTTTCCCATGATTTTTCTCAACAAACCTAAGATTTCCCTCAAACAACCCAAATACCCCCTTAATGGGCATTGATAGTGCTGCAACGCTTCCCCAAGAAGGGTGGTAGGGAGCCAGCACTCCCGCCGATAGTGGGTAGGGGAGCCGCTTTGACCTTCAAAATGACGCTTGAGTGATTTTTTCCATGGTAAAAGCTTTGTAACTCTTTATCAAATGATTTCTCCCCTTCAAAACCGCCTTTGAAGTATCCTTTTGATGTCGCTTGAGACATCTACATGGGCAATATGATCAGATGATGTCTAATGCACACTTATGGATAAAAACCCATTAATTTATGATAATTTGCAACACTTGTAATCATCGACAATAGGTCATCATTGAAGTGAGTAATTTTATGTGTAACACACTCTCATACACCTCTCGAAAGTAAACAACAACCTTAAAATCAACGCTTAACTAAAATTTATCGACATTTTTACATTTTTTGTTAGCAAACTTACATTAGCTTAAGGTGTAGGGCTTTTGGAATAGGTTGAAAGGATAACTCTTCCAGCTATCAAACAAACTTATCATCTTGTGATAGGGAGAAAAAAATCCAATTTTCACATAAGCATAGCTGATCCTCTCGCGACAGGGTGATGACGAGGTTGTGTTCAAGAGAGTTACAAAGATTATCCCTTCCTGGTTCAACCATTTGTAGTGGTCAGATCAGATATTGGGGGTTCTTATTGAGGTTCAACTATATTCATTTGGTCTCGATGCTTCATGAATTATGAATCCATTAGGGGTCCTCTGGAGTCTTACCAATCCAATTGTCTTCAACTCGCTTGAAGATATTTGAACTTTGACATCCTGCCCATACGTTCAGTCCCAACTATCAAATGTACCCACCCAGAGGCTGACTGCAAGTTGGTGACCTTAGTAGCCATAATCTTCGGGGTCTTACACAAGGTGACGGAACTAAAGTCTCAACAGACCGAATAGACGCTATCAAACTCACTCTGCCCTTGGAGGGTAAATCAGTCACTAATGTAACCCATCCACCCACTCTATCTCACCCCTTCCTATATTGATCTCGCGATGTTGGATTTCATCAACGTACCAGTGGTTTCATTGTGGGAAGTTTTGTTTGATCGTTTGCTTCTTAGATTCATAGTGTGTGTTGTTTGTTTTACCTAGAAAACTCTAGGTCGAGTTAGCGTTACCTATATCAACACCGAGTACCAATGGAGGAACCCCTTTAGTCCCGGGAACCTTTAACCTTCCTTCTTTGAAACATTGGTCCTCCCAGACATTGCCAATAATCGAAGTCTCCAGACTCACTGATCGGATTTCACGGCTTGTTGTTCCCTAATTCTGATCTCACCTTCCCAAGCATTTCAGCAAATTTAATTCTAATGATTCAAATGTAAGTACACCACACACACATCAAACTCTATGTAATTTTTGCTTTCTTTGCCCATTAAGTCTCCTTCCTTTCTCCTTCTTTCACCTAGTGAAAGATCTAAAGCAAGTAGCTAGGTTGATAAGAAGAAGAAGAACGAAGAGAAGAAGAAGAATCCGAAAAGGACCAAGCCTCCAACCATATAAGATGTTGGATCCAAGAAACCAACTACCATTAACTGTATTGGGAGTGTTGATGAGGTCGACGAGATTAAAACTAAGAATCTGAAACCCAAATTCCCTTTGCAGCCTTTTGTAAGTAAGGGACCACTTTCTCCTCGAGGGATTGCCTCCGGGTCTCCCAAGGTATTAGAAAATGTGGTCTTCCTACATCACTTTAGACATGTTGGTGACGCTGGCCAACTAGTGATGTGCAGGTTGGTAAGAAGAAGACAATTGTCAAATTTCCTTTCATGTTAAGTGCGGTGATCATTATTCTCACCTTGTCCTCGTATGGACTCCATTCTTCTTCTTTTGAAAGCTTCAAATTCCAACCTGTTATCGTAAGATTTCAACCATCGTTAGTTGATGGATTGGTAAATCCGCTCATAGCTAGTTCGTCCGTTGATCGTGTGGTCGATCTGTTTTCATCCTCAGTTGAACCACTAACTCAATTAGTTGATCCAGCTCCATCATCAATCAACCCCACTTTTCATCCGGTGCGGAAACCCAAGGATCGCCTTCTCTAGTCCCATCATTGGTCTATCCCACCCTTCATCTGAAGAGCGCCAACGTATTCATTCCCACTCCTCCTCTGATGAGTGCCAATGTGGTTGCTCCGGTCCCTTCATTGGTCAGTTCGGTTGATCATGTTGTCAATCTGTTCACGCCCTTAGTTGAACCAGTGGACAAAGTGGTTGATCCAATCCCATCTTAGGTCGATCTCGCTCTCCCGTTAAAGAGTGAAACCTGCTGCCGAACTGCTTTCCACTGCCGACCCCATTCTCCCCTTTGAGACTGAAACCCAAGTGGTCGACATTTGATGTCATTATAAATCGACCTACTCTCCCGCTAGAGAGTAAACCAGATTTTGCCCAAGTTTTTCTCGTTGATACAAAATATAACATGCTGATGGGTATTCCTCCTTCTCCCAAGGAACCCCCCTCCAAGTAATGAAGCTATCCTTGATTGAGGTGATAACTGGACCTCATCTTCCTCTCACATTCCTTTCAAGATTACAAGATGTGTTTGTGGTCGAGACGCTCCTCATACAATCGAGCAGATGAATTATCCTAGTATTTTCTTTATCCCATGTTGCTTGGCAAGATTTGTTATCCTCAACTTAAAATTCTGCCACCCGTGACTCTATTCCGCTTAATAGTAATTCACCCTTTATGGTTCCTTCCTTGGCTTCCCATAACTTTGGGAGGGGAAAATGTCTTTATTGATGTTATGGTAGTCCAAGACCCCTTGATTTTCGGATTACTCCTTAATGAAGATTATGTCTATGCCATGAAAGCTATTGTGTCCACTCTCTTTCAGGTGATATCTTTCCCTCACGCATGGAATAATGGTGTCTATTGATCAACTTTTCGCTCTCATATTCGCCCTCACTTGACCATCAACCCAATGACCTCCCTAAGCTGGTATTTTATGTACTGTATCACCCCACCACAGTCAATTATGTATGCTATTCCTGGGTGAATTCAACTTCCTGGCGACTTAGATCCTTAGGCTGGACATGGTGATCTCTTCTGGTAGGGGATATTACATGATCTCCACTCTAAGTATCAATGACCTCTCGGCATGTGTTCCTTCCAGAGGATTTTTCTTCCATCCAAGTGAAGATCTCTTTGGAATCCATGACGTTTTTCCCTTGACATGGTGTCCTTCCGTAGCATTATCCCTTGGAATCCATGATCAAGAAAATATCACTAGCATAGTTTTCCTGGAAAGCTCGTTAAAATTTTGAAATGAGGTCAATGCAGCATAGTTTCACTTCATGTGGCAAGCTCAAGGAAAATGAAACATAGGTTATGAGCATGGTTTTCCTTCTCAAGCTCTACTTAAAATGAAACATAAATCTAGGGATTGAACCTGAAACCCTGAGCATAGTTCTTCTCCCCGTGTCAAGTTTGTTAAAATGAAGCCACCTCCCTCCCACGTCAAGTGTTTCACTAGATCTTGTGTAGATGTTCAGTCGAGTCTTTCATTAGGTCCTGTTTTTTAACCTTCATTTCATACACCTGTATCCTTTTCTCCATCTAGTACAAAAAATTAGTGACAACCTCAAAGTCAACGAAATGAAGCTTGGGGGCATGTCCTTGTTCTCTTTGGATTATCATTCCCTCAGAGTTAATCTCTTTAGCTTTCACATGTCAGTATAGTACCAATCATCCATGGGTATCCCTACCTTGGAAATTACGTTGGGAATTTTTCAAGCATAGTTTACTTTTGTTTCAAGCTTCTGTAAAATTGAAACCAATATCAAGCTTAGTCTTTGTTCTTGCTCATGCTCGAGAATACATGAGAATGTAACCGAAGTATACTTTTATCTCTTTTTCGACTCACATGGATACACATGGTGAGCCCTCGAGTCTTCTTTAACTTTTCAGATTCTTGAAAATTGAAAAGATTGTCGATTGATCTTGGTTCCTTTCCCACTTGTTAAAAGGTTTGAAATGGCATCTTTCAAGTGGTAGTTTATCTCTTTTTCGCCTCGCTGACTAACATTATGAAAAAGGACAACCCCGGAGTCACATTTAAGTGCTCGTGACTTCTAAAACATGAAAACCACCGAAGCTCTTCCTTCTTTGGACTTGTTAAAAATTACACATTGAAGGGCCCATATTGGATCGAACCCTTACTTCTTCCTACCTGTTAAAAAAGGGAAGAGGGACTTACCGAAGGTGATTTATATTGAACATGTGTTACCCTCCTCGAACTCGGCAACAAAATAAGTACTCGTCTATCTGGACGAGGGAAAATTTTTAAGGAAGAAAGCCAAGCAGCTTTTGAGAAAACATCACGGGTCACTCTTACAATCACCCTTGAACACCTATTAATTGTGATTTGCATACTTTACTCATAAACCTCTACAAGGAACTAATCCTCTAAGTTTCTTTACTCCTTTGGTCACCCGACAAAATTCACAAGATTCACCGTGCATATTCATGTTTTGTTCCATGTAATGTTTCACAGCCTCAAAAGATTCAAGGGAAGTATCTGCCGAGAGTCAACCATCACAAATATCCTCAAGCTTCAATACCCGCAGTTAGTCCATGTTCATTTTGATCCAATCAATTCTACATATCTGTTAGTTTCATGTCGCTGGATAGATATATCAAGGCCCCTCCTTCCTAATGCAGTCTTTCCCCGCCAAGTTCAACAAATCATTCGAGAACTAGACTTAGAAACCAAATAGTACCTTAGGACCTGCATACCTCAATGACAGCTCCTCAATTTCGAAAGAGGGTTTACATCATTGACCTTGATCGAATGATTCCATGGATTTTTGACTTCAACTCATCTATTCACATTCGCTGAATGTACTAGGTACCTTTGGGAATCATTGACATCAATGGTGATTTCCTCAATGACTCTGTTAATGGTTTACCTCATTGACCGTAATCAAGTGGTTTCTCGGCCATGTTCTACATCGACATATAATTCACATGGTTAGAATCGCACCACATCTAGATCAAGAGAAGACCGGGTTGAGTAATCACTCGATATGTACTCTACCTGTGTTATGAATTTAAGTTTCTCTTGAACATTGTGACATATACTGTCACATAGATCCACTTTGTATTAGTATGCTTAATTATGTCTTGTATTCATATGTAGATTCATTGTGTATTTCTTGTGGATATGATCAATTCATGTCATGGAAGTATAGATCCACATTGTATCTTTGGTGGCTATACTCTTTGTTAATATAATTATGGATCCTAGTATCTTATGGAAACCATACCTTGAAAGTCTTTATCACCCAAGCATAGGTATGCCTCAGCTTTGGTTTGAAACATGTCATAATATTCATTTGATGGTTGTGTGTAACTTCTAATAGGTTCTCCAAGGCCCATACCCTTGCTCTAAAAGTCTGGCTAAAAGCACTTCTCACCATGAGCTGCCTTTAACTTCTCAGACTTTGGGGCAATCACACATAAAAAATACTCACTTGAATGATGACCTATTGTCGTCATAACAAGTGTCGCACTGTCACTTTTAGCCATATAAGTGTCGAGAAAACATACAATCATGTTGCCCAGTCAGGTTCTCAACAACATTACAAGGACATCAAGACTAGTTTAATAAGGAGAAACTACCCACCTAAGAGTACAAAGCTTTACCATGGAAAAAACTACTTAAAAAAAGTCATTTTTGAATGGTAGTGCTCCCCTACCCACTATAAGGGAGTGCCAATGTTCCCTATCCTTCTTTGGGGACAGCATAACACTTTTGTGCCCCATTCTCGAGGGAGCACTAAGTCGCTTTGAGGAAATCTTGGGTTGTTGAGGAAAATCGGGGAAAAAAATCCCCCTCATCTCCGGATATTGATTCAAATCGGGAGGTCAAGGCCGGATCTTAGGGAGGATCCACAACTTATGGAGAAAGATCTCAACCTATCCCAACAATCTCTAAGGTGGTTAGCATCTCTAAGCTTATATAAGGAGGCCTCCCCATGGTGAAAAAGATACATACATGGAGATATTGAGAGATACCCAACTTCATGATCTCATAAGGAAGGAGGACATTGAATGACATCAAACCATGATCTCATAAGGGGACATTAATTTTAAGAAGAAGTTCATACCGTTTCATTGATCCCGACATTTATGAGTTTAACGAAGATATCAATGAGTTTATTTGTAGATCATTTGAGCGGTTGACAGTATTTGAAGGATGTTTAACTTCATCAAAGGTTCTGTAGGTTGTTATCTAGTTCCCTTATTAATGATACTTGGCTCTTATTTTCTTTCATAGTTTGTATTTATTGATGATCCTTGTCTTTGATATATAGATTTAGTTTGATTAATTCATGGTAGAATGTGTGCTGTTTGTCTTTTCTATTATTGGATTGTAGGACTTGTTGGAGAGCTTGGGTATCAAGGCTCAAATTGGATTGGGCAAGGACAAACATTGACAATACACCTTTCTATCTTTTGGAAACATTAGTCCCCCATACACATTACCACATTTGGAGTCTCTTTTGAGACTCCACCATCGACAATGGGTTTGGTTGTTCCCTTCTATGATCTCTGCAATCTTCTGCAAGGCTTTAGCCGCACCTAATGCTTCGATGTAAGTACACCACCCACACATCAACTCCTCATGTTCTAATTTTCACCTTCTTCACTCCATTGTCTCCTTTCCCTTTCTCCTCTTCGCCTAGTGAAAGCTCTAAAGAAAGTAGCTAGGTTGATAGAAGAAGAAGAAACAAAAGAGAAGAAGAAGAAGAACCCAAAAGCGACTAAGCCTCCAACCATATATCGATGTTGGATCCAAGCAACCAACTACTATTAATCGTATCTAGGAGTGTTGATGAGGTCGACAAGCTCTTCAACAAGTTCCGCAATCCAATAACAACAAATACAAAACAAATTCCTATTCTACCATGATTAATCCAAAACTAAATATATCTATCAAAGACAAGTTCATGCAGGCATACACAACCTTGAAAGAAATGTGCTAAGCACATTTATTAATGAGAACTAGATAGCAATATTTACAAACCTTTGATGAAGTTGCAGCAGCCTCTTCCAGCTCTCCTTGTCCAAACCTTTGCTCAAATGATCCACAAACAAAATGACTATGCTTCACCTGACATTCCCCTTATGAGATCATAAGTTTGATGTCTTCATGTCCTTCCTTATGAGATCATAAGTTAGGTATCTCTCAATATTTCCATATATTTCACCATGAGAAAGCCTCCTTATATAAGCTTGAGAGGCTTAACCACCTTCGATATTCTTGGGATAGGTTGAGGATCTTTCACCATCAGTTGTGGATCCTCCCTAAAGATCCAAATTTTGACCCCGCCAATCCAACCAACTCAAGATGAGGGGATTTTCCATTTTCCTCAACAACCCAACGCCTCTATCGGGGCACGAGTGTTGCAACGCCCCCAAAGAAGGGTAGGGGAGCACCTGCACTCCCCCGATAGTGGGTAGGGGAGCCGGCCTTCAAAAATGACTTTGAGTGGTTTTTTCATGGTAAAGCTTTGTACCTTTTATCGATGATTTCTCCTTCTTAAAACAGTCTTTGAGGGTGTCTCTGAAGTCCCGATGTTGTTCGAGACATGACATGGGAAAGATGATTGCATGATGGATGTCCATGACACTTGTGACACTTATGACAAAAGTACGACACTTGTAACCATCAATAGGGTCATCATTGAAGTGAGTACTTTTTATGTGTAACAATGTGACAAAATGCCACCTCTAAAACGGTAAATTAGCATACATCATCAGATACATGATTAGAATTCTAGAATGTGATAATATGTAATAAAATCAAACTGCCGTTCTAAAATATGTTCAGAGGGAATCGTTGAAGTAAAGTAGGATCACATAAGCGGTAACAAATGCTCAACCGGACATACTCACCGAATCGAGAATCCAGTGAACTTCTAATGAATGAATATCATGTGAGATAGCATCATGCAAAGTTCTATAATGACACTATATTCGAAAACATTGTTCATGGAGGGGCCCTAGGAATACTTCACCAAGACACCAAAGAAACCTTGGGTGAGAAAACCACCCAAGAGGAGAAAGCTAAGTTCCGTGTATGACGACCGGCTCCATCTGCGAATCCTAGTAGACCTCCAAGACTCTGTTGAAATCTATCAACCAAGTGAAAAAATCGATAGCAACCTGAAGATGAAAAGAAAAAAGATATATACACTAAATTACATTAGTATACAAAGAGTCTCAAGCTTGGGGCCCAAGTGTAATATCTTTTCAAGTAGAGCTCATTATTTTATTTACCTAACCCATTCCCTTCATAAACTTCTAACTCATAGGCTCCTTTTTCTAACACAAGTCGCACCCATATAAGGACCGTGCTACATGGGTTTAAACTTACCTACCCCTGCTGGTTCTTATTGATCATAAGAGACTGTCACTCTTGTGTACAACCGAGGACACATAGACTTATCAGACCGGACCTTTGACACATTTTTGTTAGCCTCTTTATCGTGAGAGGTATCTCAAAGCTGCTTCATCTATACTCTCTAGGTGCACAAGGAGTCACTCAAGATCAAAAGTGTCAGGTAGGAGCTGACCGCCAACTTAAGAGAAGGGATTTCACATTCAATAGGTATTGACTCCACAATCGTATTAACCGAAAGGGAAAACTTAATGGCGGCCTTTCACCGAGGTTCAAGATGCCTAGAGTGTGGTGGGATATAGCATGATGCCGCTTGGACTTACTCGACCGACAGCTTTTGCAAAATGGTCTTGAGAGACTTCTTTGATGGCCTCTACTTGTCCATTTTCCGGGGTAATAAGGAGAAGAATGACCATGTCTAAACCCTTTATTAAGCTACTAGTTCTTCCATCATTTCATCTGAAAGTGACTACCATGATCAAAGACAATCTCACCTGATAATGAACTGGCTTATAATTTGATTGAATACCTAAGAAGGTCAGAATTTCCATCGGATTTAATTGTAGGCATGGCCTTGTCCCAATTTAGTAAAGTAGTCAACGACCGTGATAATGTGTTGATGACTCCCAGTCGAAGTTGGGATGCAATCCATAAAGTCCACCTAATTTGGTGAAGAAAATCTGATGGTAATGACCGGGTGAAGAGGGGCTAGATGCGAACACATTTTACGAGTGAACACCTAGCGTGTATTGTGACACTTCTTAACTGCTTCATTACAATATTTAAATATAGTAGGCCAAAAAATAACCGACTCCTCGCAAATTTTTGGGTTGTCGCAAAGCCCATATAGATGACCACCACAAGCCCCATCAGGAAATCGTTTAGGACAGAATTAGCTTCTTTGTGAGTTAAACAACAACGAAGAATTGAATCCACCCATCGACGATACAAAGTGTCACCAACGATAATATATTTCTTAGCTTGGTATCTTATACGGCCGCCTGGCCATCTCGTGAGAGATGCTGAGGGAATTTCAAGGTTTGAATATAGAGAATAATGTCTCCATACTGTGGGTCGACGATGAGACAAGAAAAATGTTCGCTCACAAAGAAATCAACATGGATAATGTCCTCATCTAATCGCGGAAAATCGGATATTAACTCCGGTGGAAGACTAGTGATTTATTGGATTTCGCACAAGCAAAATCGAGATCAAACTCTTTGTAAAATGACAATCCATTTATTATATTTCCATTATACACCTGGTAAGCATGTATTGAAATGGATTGACATTAGCAACCACCGTGAAGTCTTGCAAAGTAATATATATAATGACACAAACGTTGGACTGTGTGCACGGCTGCCCAAAGCTAGCTTTTCAATGTGAGAATAATTAAGTTCGGGACCTAATTAAGTTTCAATTAAGATAGTAGATGACGTGCTCATGGAGCCTATCATCTTCTCGAACCAAAACCATACCAATCGTATCCTTAGACGCAATGATATAAATCAAGTAATATCTACTATAGTATGGAGGCTTCAACATAGGTGTTGATACCAAGGATTTCTTTAAAGCATCAAAAGACTCATGGGCTCGCTCATCCCAGATAAAAGGTGTCCTTCTTCAAGAGATGCATGAAACACTTAGTGATATTGGTATAATTTACTATAAACCGACATGGCGAAAGTTATCTTTCCCCCAGAAACCCCGAAGTTTTCTAATCATACACCTGGAGGCAACCGGGCGCATTGTCAACCTTTACCGGATCTACCATGATCCCAGTCACATAAACTAGAAATCCCAAAAGACGCACTAATTAACGCAAAAGATGTAGTTGTGAGGGTTCAACCATATTCTATAATAATAACATCTTTCAAAAACAAGTCGGGTTGTAAGTAGCGTGGATTCTGCTTCCTTCACGAGTGAGAAGTAAGATCATCAGCAGTAAGCTTAGACTATTTTTCAAGATCGTGCGGAAAACAAGTCATGGCATGTTGAAAGGTTGGTTCGACGTTTTTAAGGCCGAAGGCATTTTCTGGTATTTTAAAGTACCCCAAGGACAAATAAATGTCATCTTGTGTTGATCGTCGGGTTTGATTTGAACTTGGTTATACCCACTAAATCCATCAAGAAAATACTTCTCTCGCAGACACTCATCGGTGAATTTGATCATGAAAGGTACGGAAGTTCGTCTTTGTGAACCTTGTTCGTGTCAATTTAAAAATTCCATGCATCCACGGATGGTTCCTTGCTTCTTTTCTATAGGAACGGGGTTGGATACCCATTCAGTCAAGGGCGTTGGGTAGATGAAGCCATCATTAAGTAGCTTCTCCACCTCCGCCTTAATAGTAGGAGCCTTCCGTTGGGTTGGGATTGACAACTCTAATACGTTGTCTAACATGTTTAGCATCCAAATAGGTTTTAATCTCATGTTCTAAAATGAGTATTCCATTCCTTGCATATCTTCATATGATCAAGCAAATACATCTCAAAATTCCCTGAATAGTTCGGTGTAGATCAAAATTTATTCCGACGAACAATCCACACCGATATTTACATTCTCAACCTTGCCGTAAGTGGACGAGAGATATCGATCGTGATGGTAGGAGAAATAATCAACATGTTTCCTTCTTCATAAATGTCATGCGTATCAATAATAACTACGACGTGACCGACTATCTCTAATTTCAAATTAGATCGAAAGTCATTCCGCCGATTCTTTCTGCCTCGAGAAATAAGAGCAAAAGATGCATATCATCCCAAGGTTTGTTGGAACCATTCATGGTTTCAATGATAGATTCATCTAAGGATAAAGTCTCACTGTAAGTACCCAAGTGTGAACAAGATTAACGGCGGGCTCCATATGGGCCTAAGAACTAGATCAGTTCGTCTGAGAGGGAAAAGGATCATGATCGGTGGAAGAGGCAAGAAAAGATTGATACATAATCTTGCTGTCGATAGTGGCATGGCCATTCCAAAATACAACTGACCTTCACAATATGAATTAGGGGAATATAAGGTCCACGGATCACTAAAATAAGAAGTGCGAAAGGAAATGGACCGCCAACAAATGGGCTCTACCGATGTATGGCAAAAACATGGTGAATCGGTGCCATGAATTAAAAAGTTCCCATAAGGGAAGAATACATTCCAACACCAATATTCTCACATCTACTGAGAATATTCGGGATCATCGGGATCGACGGTCCAACAGATTCATTAGGACTAGAGTACACAAAAGATAACTGGTCAATCGGCCACGATCTTCCCGTTGTGAGGAAAACAAAGAGTCCGGAAGACAGATGATGAAGAATCCATCGAATTCATAACATAGGTAATGGGTCCAATTGTGTACTAGTAACAAGTTGTAATCAGAGGTGCATCAACTACTCTTTCACTGCGACCTCTAATGACCGTATTCCCACTTAACTGGACCGGAAAGGAAGGGATAATATTATCGGGGAAGGAATGACCATCAAAAGCAGCCAACATGTTCGATGACTTGGAAAGAGTCAGAGTGTTGATTTTACATAAGCTAGGGTTAAGCATGTAGTTCATTTTAATTTCATCATGTATTAACCATGACAAGAATGTGCAATCAAGATCAAGAAGAAACACCATGCATAAGAACACAAGATATATCCGGAACCTTTCAAACAAGGGAGAAAAAACCCACCCAAATCCTTTGCTATATTCTTCAAGAAAGACCTTTCACCACCAAGAATGACTTAGCACAAAAGAGGGTGCTTGAGCCCTAGAACACTAGTGCCCAAGAGAGGTATGCACTTTGCCAAAGAGAAGCACTTTGCTGAAATCTCCAAAGTGATATGAGAAGGATATGATTCTACAATGGAGAATCATCTCCCTACTTATATTAGACTTCAATTTTCACCATCAAGGGCGCCTATTGGCACAACAGTATTCTAATCTCTAAGTCAAATACACTTATCATTATATTTATCATTATAATTATTATTCACATTATTTATTATCTTGTTTATATTTAATCATATTAACATAGGGCTGACCTGTAATTCTCTTTACACAATAACTAGGGTTACGAGTAGGTCTGACTCTTGAACAATATATAGCAAAGGATCTGATACACCCACTAGTGCTCATCCACTAGGGGCACATCCATAGGGATGCCATAGCTCTGATTCACTGCATTACACAGATGAACCAAATCTTAAAACGTTCATCTATGCTCGTTCATAGGAACGCCCACTCTACAGATATGCTTTCCCACTGCCACCAATAGGAGAATCATCTGGAGTCTTCTCGTCAACTCTGCTTCTCATAGGAGGCCATCACATCATTTTCATTCTGTTCACATGATGATGTGCCCAAATCTTTTGGGATTTCCCACGTTCACCTTGTGCTCAGCCATAGGCACGTCCTAACTCAAAATATGGCTTTTCCACCTAATAATCATCTGAATTTCTTCTCTCTCACATCATGGAGGAGGTCATCTCTACATTCCTAGTTCTGTCCCAGGCTGGAACCACACACCCTTCTTAGGGGATTTCTCTTAGGTTTGTAATATGAGAGAAAGGCTTCACATAGCTGCTATATTCCACATCTCACAGGTTTGTAAGCTGGAGGATGTTTCCTATAGCTGCATTCATCAACACTCCCTCTCATCTAGGTAGACATTCTCCATTAGGCCAAGCTTCTCACGAAAATACTTGAACTTTGTCTTGGCAAGTGGTTTAGTGAAGATATCAACAATTTTTTCATGGGTGGAAAGATATTGAACACGAACCGTCTTCATCTGTACCATGTCTCTGATATAGTTGTACTTGATTTCAATATGTTTTGATTTGTCATGAAATACTGGGTTCTCTAAGAGCTTCACACAACTATGGTTGTCACAATGAATGATAGTTGGATCCATCTCATGATCAGACAAGTCTATCAAAAGTTTGCGAAGCCATACAACTTCATGAACTGCCACAATTAGTGCAATGTATTCTGTCTCTGCTGTACTCAAAGCCACAGAGCTTTGTTTTCTGTTGCACCAAGAAACCATGGCTAAACCTAGGGTGAAGCAGTTACCCGAGGTGCTTTTTCTGTCTACTGTGCTTGTTGCCCAGTCTGCATCAGCATATTCTTCCAGGGTTAGATCCACATTTGTTGCATATCCTAGGCCATAACCAATTGTGCCTTGTAAGTATCTCAATACGTGTTTTGCAACTATCCGATGTGTCTGTTTTGGTTGGCTGATAAACTGGCTAAACACATTTACTGCATAGCAAATGTTTGGTCTGGTGTTAACTAGATACATTAAGGATCCAATAAGCTGTCGATATAAATGTGGATCTATGTCTCCTGAGTTAGTATCATTCATCTTCTTCAGTTCCATTACCATTGAAGTTGGCATGGATTTACAGTCTGCCATTTGGAATCTTTTCAGAATCTCCAAGGTATATTTTCCTTGACTTAGGAAAATTTCGTTTGATCTTTGCCATACTTCTAGTCCCAAGAAATAATGCATTTGGCCCAAATTTCAAATCTGGCAGTTAATGCCTGTTTTCATTCAACAATGAGTCTTTATGTGCTGGTGATGAAAAGATCATCCACATATAGAACTAGAATCAAGCATTCATTTCCATTAATGCTATAATATAAGTTTGGGTCGGATGAGCTTTTGTTAAAACCCAAACTCATCAAGAAACCATCCATTTTTTCATACCAAGCACGTGGGGCTTGTTTTAGGCCATACAAAGCTTTCTTCAATCTGCAAACATGATATTTTTCGTTGTGTATAACGCAACCTTTTGGATATTCAATATAGACTTCTTCCTCAATTTCGCCATTGAGAAACACTGTCTTTACATCCATCTGATGTAGCTTCCAAACCATGGAAGAAGCTAGTGCAATGATGGATCGAATGGAGGTATAACTGGCTACCGGTGCAAAAGTCTCTTCATAGTCGACTCCCTCTATTTGCGAGAACCCTTTGGCCACAAATCTTTCTTTATATTTTTCAATGCTTCCATCATCAACATGTTTGATTTTGTAAATCCATTTGGAAGTTACTACGGACTTCCCTTCTGGTCTTGGGACAACATCCCATACATCATTATTTAGTATAGATTGATATTCTTCAGTCATGGCATTTTTCCATACTTGTTCACCTGAGGCTTCTCCATGAGAGGTTAGTTCTGAATCAATAATGTGGGTCATAGCTGAAAGGTAGCTAGAGAATCCGTTGGGCCTCTTGCTTTCTCTAATTTCTCCTTTTGGAGCTTTATGTCTTTCTGCTTCTTCTAACGTTTGGTGTGCCCAAGCAGGTGTTTTATGTACAACAATGATGTCTCTTGGTATATTACTCGGGGAAACCGAATCTGCTGGAGGAACTAGATCAACTGGTGTTCTTGGCTCATCTGAAACAATATCTGTCTTCCTCTGAACTACTGAATGAGAAGGAGGTATTGTTTCACCATCTATTTCCATTCGAGCTTCTCTGGATTTCTGGTAGGCTACTTCTTCTTCAAAAGTAACATCTCTGCTTACTTCAATTTGTCTTTGTCCTGGGATGTAGATTCAGTATGCTTTTGAGGATTCACTGTATCCTACAAATGTACCTTTTCTTCCTGAAGGTTCTAGTTTGGATCTCTTTTCTTTGGGTACATGAAGGTACACTGGAACCCCAAAAATTCTGAAGTGTCCGATCTCAGGTTTCAATTTGGTGAATGCTTCTTCTGGAGTAATGTTCTTCAAGATCTAATGAGGGCTATGGTTTTGAACATATACTGTAGTCATACATGCTTCTGCCCATAGATTCATGGGTAGACTTTGATCATGTATCATTTCCTTAGTTGCTTCAACGATGGTTCTGTTCTTCCTTTCAACAACCCCATTTTGTTGAGGGTTGTACGGAACTGTGACCTCCCTCTTGATCCCTGCTTCAATACAAAAATTGATGAATTCTTTTGAGGTGTACTCTCCTCCATTGTCTGATCTCAATACTTTGATTTTTCTTCCGGTCAAGTTTTCAACCTGAGCTTTGAATTCTTGGAATTTGGCAAGGACTCCATCCTTGTTCTTCAGGAAGTAGATCCAGGTTTTCCCGGAGTGGTCATCTATGAATAACACATAGTACAAGTACCCATTTAAGGATGAAATAGTCATTGGTCCACATACATCTGAATGAATCAAGTCCAAGATCTCCTTGTATCTGTTGTCATTGTTGGGAAAGGATCCTTTAACATTTTTACCAAGGGAACAACCTTTGCAAATGACTTTATGTTGGATCTGCATCTCTGGTAGACCTGTTACCATTTTCCTTAGAGCTGGAAGAGCTCTATAATGAATGTGAGAAAACCTTCTATGCCATAACTCACTTAGGATGATAGTGTCATGCAATAAGGCTTGAACTGGTTTGATGGTCAACTTGTATAAGTTGTTATCTCTGACGCCGATTACTTTGGAAGAGATGATATGAGAGTCTTTGTGCCATGCAAGGACTCTTCCTTCTAAGAAGGTAATTTTGTAAAATTTGTCTTCAAGTGTTGAAATAGAGACAAGGTTTCTCCTCATTCCCAGTACATATAGAACCTCTTCCAGTTTGAGCTGCATATCTGAATCTAGTTGGAAAGTGGAGGTTCCAATTCCTCTCACGTTATATCTAGCATCATCTCCAAGGAAAACGTGTAGATGTGTCTCTTTCTCAATGAAGCGTGATAGATGTTTTCTAATACCAGTCATGTGCCTGGAGGCACCACTTTCAATTAGCCAAGTATTTTCATTGATAGGAACCATACCCGAGAGTGATGAAATGTTGATGTCTTCATTGCTTTGGAGTCTTGTGTTGAGCTTGCTTCCTATCATGAAATTGCTCATCTTCACAAAACCTTGTTAACTAGGCTAGAAAACCTAACGACTAGGCTAGGCTAGTACTTTTATGTTTTGTTGGACTTATGACTGCCAACAATAAGCCTTTAAGTATGATAACTTCTTCAAGAAATTTTCAGATATATGATTCGGAATTTTCTGCAATTTTTTTACGAAACCCTAGAAACCCTTAGGGTCACAATTTTGAAAATGCCTAGAATTTAGTTTTGATACTTGCTAGAGGTACGCTGAAGGAGGTTGCACCCTTCTAAGCCCTTTTTAGCCCAAACGTCCAAGTTTTGAGTGGTGAAACTTCTCTGAAAAAGAGATTGTACGGATTTTCTGGAAACCCTAGGAAGGTCGTACAGTTTCTGCAAATGAGAGTGTGAAAGATCTGGAGAAGGATTGTGCAATGGGATCTTCAAGACCTATGCTCTGATACCATGATAATTTTCCATAAGCTAGGTTATGCATGTAGTTCATTTAATTTCATCATGTGTTAACCATAGACAAGAATGTTTCAACAATCAAGATCACAAGAAGAAACACCATGCACAAGAATGCAAGATATATCCTGGGAAACCCTTCTCAAACAAGGGAGAAAAACCCAGCCAAATCCTTTGCTATATTCTTCAAGAGAAAGACCTTTCACCACCAAGAATGACTTAGCACACAAGAGGGTGCTTAAGCCCTAGAATACTAGTTCCCAAGAGAGATGCGCACCTTTTCCAAAGAGAAGCACTTGCTGAAATTTCCAAAACATATGAGAAGGATATGATTCTACAATGGAGAATCATATCCTACTTATATTAGAATTTGACCAATTAACAAGGACATCTATTGGCACAACAGGGCCGACCTCTCTAAGTCAAATACACTTATTATTATATTTATCATTATAATTAATATTCACATTATTAATTATCTTGTTTATATTTAATCATATTAACATAGGGCTGACCTGTACCCTTTACACAATAACTAGGGTTACATGTAGGTCTGACTCTTGAACAATATATAGCAAAGGATCTGATACACCCACTAGTGCTCATCCACTAGGGGCACATCCATAAGGATGCCATAGCTCTGATTCACTGCATTACACAGATGAACCAGATCTTCACATGTTCACTTGTGCTCGTCCACAGGAACGCCCACTCTACAGATCTACTTTCCCACTGCCACCAACAGGAGAATCAACTGGAGTCTTCTCGTCAACTCTACTGGTCAGAGGAGTCCATCACATCATCTTCATTTCTGTTCACATGATGATGTGCCCAACTCTTTTGGGATTTTCCATGTTCACCTTGTGCTCAGCCACAGGCATGTCCTAACTCAACAGATTGCTTTTCCACCTGATAATCATCTGGAGTTCTTCTCTCTCACGTCATGGAGGAGGTCATCTCTACGTTCCTAGCTCTGTCCCATGATGGAACCACAAACCCTTCTTCGGGGCTTTCTCTCAGGTTTGTAAGCTGAGAGAAAGGCTTCACATAGCTGCTATATTCCACATCTCACGGGTTTGTAAGCTGGAATATGTCTCCTATAGCTGCATTCATCAACATGAAGAATCGAGAGCTTTCCAACAGATCAGGGACATCACACACGTAGCAACACCTTCATCAATGACTGCACATTTGATGGTATACTTTGAGTACTCCACGTGGATTTGGAAAGAAACATGGTAAGGCAAGCGAGGCTTCACATCTGTGACATCAAACTTGATAACTTTTGAGACACTGGGTTTTAGAGCTCCTAAAGAAGATAGTAAGGAATTCCTCTGTAAAGGACACGTCTAGAGTACCTCCAAAGCCGACAT
>SNQJ01S0023492.1:172306-216021 GCA_010110895.2 Picea sitchensis | reverse complement strand
AGTAGGAGGAGGTCTTGGTGATGGAGGATAGAAGAAATCCTTCCCAAAGCCACATGTCAATCATCCCAACAACTTCCTTCATCATCAAGGCTCAAGCCCCTTAAAATGTCCCTATGCCAATGCATGTCAACTCACCACCAAACCCTAACCCCCCTAGGTGATGTCATGCATCTATAGGTGACGTTTTGCCTCTCCTAGGAAAAATGTTTGGCATGTGGGGGCTAGGTTATGCAGTCCAAGTCATTTTCTAGGTCTTCAAAGTTTTATCTCTCTCATCTGGCATGCGAGCCCTTGGAATCCACTTGTGGGCTTCAAGCCCCATGGAAGCCCAAGCTAGGTTTTTTCTTTCAAAATTGTCCACCAACTAGGTCCTGCAAAGACAAATAAGCATGCCCTCCAAGGATCTCAAGTCATAATATCATGCTAAGTGAATCCAATCAATAAACGAGCCACCTAAGAATGTGCATCAAAGATCATTAAGTCAAACAATTAAGTGCTCAAAGACATTATGCGACTTGTCAAGGTTGAATATGGGAGGGTTGACGAGGTGTCCCATCAGGTGGATCTTGCCCTAGGTCAAGGAGAGTTTCCAATAGACCCCTCTCTAATCCATGTAAATTGGGTGAAGTGGTTAGGGTCAAGACTCAATGGGCATAAGGCTCATGACTTATAAGGGGTCATAGTGTCTGATTCATGGGTGCCTTTGTAGAGGGCGTGTGGTACCTTCGTCCGCAAAGCACTTTTTCCAATCCCATTATTTTTCCACTCTTTCATTATTTCATAAATTCAAGGAAAGGTTGAAGGCCATTGCCCTGGCGTGGTGTCCATATAATGGCAGTGTCACCCACAAACACCTAGTGGAAATGAGAAGGTCGGCAGGTGATGAGACCCCCTTTCTCTCAACCATGCAACTGAGAGCCACTACCCTGGTTTGGTGACAAGATGATGGTAATGTCATACCAATAGATATTCATGGACATGATAGGTCGACTCGTGATGAAACCTCTTATCCTTCAAATAGCCTTTTAATTATTCACAATCATGTTTTTTGTGGGTCCCCCTTTTTACAAAGATAAGTGTTTCATTGCTTTCTTGGGTGATCCATGGGTGAAGCATTTAGAAGGTTCATACATAGGCTTTTATCTTTTACCCAACATCAATCTCTCTGGGCCTTCAACCCCTTCTTCCCATAGAATGAGGGACAACCCCTTCTTCGGTCAATACACCCTAAAATCCCAAGAGATAAGGAGATGGGGGGAAATAGTGATGAAAAGTGGTAAGTATGGTCGGGAATGGTATGATGGCTCTTCAAGGGAGTTCCTAGTAGCAAACGCATCCCCAAGGAAGGCCACTTACTAGGGCACAATGTCAACGAGCAAGGTGAAGCAAGGAAAAAGGCATAATGCCCAAGCATATATCATGAAATCTAGAGCAATCTAAGATACAACATACTTAAATGCCTTAAATATTGAAATGATGCTCACCATAATACCAACTTGTACCTCATGGAGCAAGGCTCACTACCTTTCGGAAGCCAGCTGAAGTGGTGGATGCCATCTGAAAACTTGCGAACTCTGTGGTGTTGATTGAAGAGAACTGAGGTACTATCAGGCTGCTAAATCTGATCTGTCTTTGACCAGATTTTAGCTCTAAGTTTAAACTTCCATAACTGTCCTTTGCTGCCTTTTAGGACAACAAACAATTAGGTAAATTTCTGCTGATAATTTTCATTGGTTAAGTGTTATTTGAGGTTCCCTTGCAAGTGTTTTGACATTCCAATGTTAGCACATGCAATAAAACTCAAACACATAACAATCCTCAGATATTTACAACTCTAAAATGTTGATCTAGCAATTCTAAGCATGCATGAAATTGACACATCAGTTTTTGGTCAACATGACCCTGGAAAAACCCCCATGGGGAAAGCCAGTTTGGAGTAGATGTATATAGAAGGCCTCAAAGAAAAATGTACAACACAGAAAACATATACAAGTGAACCTGGTCCAATAGCAACCCTTCTCGGATGCCTTGGAGTCCCTTGAATATGTTCTTGTTAGCCTCTTGAAGCTAGGTGCCCTTTGCCTTGGTGCTCCCCTCTTCCTTTGCTAACTCTTGACCCTCTTTCCTTTTCCCTTGAGATGCCTTTGCCTTAGCCTTTTCCCACTTGAATCTTGTGAATCCCTTGCGTCTTTGCTTGAACTTGGTGGTCTCTACACAAGGTGCACCCTCCTCCTTGGCTTGGTGCACACCTAGCCTTAGTGCGCCCCTCCTCTAGCAAGACCTCCCTCTATGGGTGTGCGCCCTTATCTTCTCACTAAGGTATCCCCTCAAGTAGTGTGCCCCTCCTCCTCCATGAATCCTCTCATGAACATAGTGCACCCTCCTTGAGGCTTTGCGCCTCTCTTCCTCCAAGTGCGCCCCTAAGCAAGGAATGTGCCTCTCCTCATGTAAATGCCTCCAACTCGATGGAATCACCTCCCTTCATGATATGCTCCTTCCTTCCTCAAGTAGCAAGTGTTCTCTACCTTGTGCGGCCTCCTCTCCTCAAGAAATGCACCCAAGTGTTGGTTGTGGAGCCTAATTATCTTCCTGATTCAGAGGTCCTTCCTTTCAACCGTGTTTATACCCCATGAAGACTTTACACCCCAGAAGTATGTACAATCTTCCATGTGGGGGAGTGCAGAGGGGGGGTACCCCCTCTGCGGGGTTCGGGGGCAAGCAGACCCCCGAAGGAAAAATTGCCTTGTAAATGTATATTGTAATTTCATTGTAAATCTGGACCGTTCATTATAAGGTCGCAGATCTAATGGTAGAAATCATTTTAGGGTTTTTTGCCCTAGAAGGCAACCCTCTGTTATGAGGGAAATGTATTGCGGCTTTGCATTGTGGCGAGTATTGTATTTTGAGAGAGGAGACTGTGAGAGAAAGAAAAGGAAGTTACAATGGGTTTTGATGTAGGTTGTATCCCTTCATTTGCTGGATAATAATAAAGGAATGACTTGTTAATTTCTCTGGTGGACGTATCCCACACTGGGTGAACCACATAAATCTGTGTCTCTCTTGTATTGTGTATCTTCTATGTTTTGTTTCCGCATTATTTGTCGGATAATAATAAAGGGAATGACTTGTTAATTTCTCCGGTGGACGTATCCCATTAATCGGTGAACCACATAACCAGGTTCTCTTGTATTGTGTATCTTCTATGTTTTGTTTCCTCGTGATTTGTTTTATTTTATTGTTCCAAGTGGTCCTATTTTTATAACAACTAGTATTAGAGTGAAAGGTAACCTCAGCAGAAAAGGAGGGTTCCGGGTTTGAGTGGGAGCAATGTCAAAGATGGAAAGTTTAGGGTTGAGAAATTTAACGGCCAAAACTACCAGCTATGAAGATGTAGATGGAAGATTATTTATATCAAGCGGATCTATTCCTACCATGGAAGATGTATATGAAGATTATTTATATCAAGGATCTAATTTCAATAGGGCAGTTTGGAAAGTGAAGGTTGTGTATCCATAGGATTTACAACAGATGTGGAAGGTCATCAAAGGATCATTGGTGATAAAGCAAAAGGAGAGGTAGCTGTAGGTACATTGTATTTATGTAATCGGGTAATAAGTGCGACCTTCTATATCTTTAGCTTCCACAGAGTGGGATACAACACTATGGCATCATAGTCTAGGACACATGAGTGAGAAGGGGTATGCATAATTCACAAAAGAAATTTGCTTCCTTATTCAAAACAAATTGATTTGGACTTCTCGTGGAGCATCAGGTTTATGGAAAACGTAAGAGAGTCGTGATTTCTCAGAGTTGGAAAATAAAAGAAGAATGAAAGGTTGTGAGCTTGTGCATACTGCATTTAAGGGGACCAACTCGTATCAATTTGAGGCTCTCAATATTATTGTGTTACTTTATTGATGATGCAACTAGAAAAGCTTGGGTTTATTGCATTCACAAAAATCTGATGTTTTGATAATGCTTAAGAAATGGAAAGATTTAGTTGAGAAATAGAAAACAAGAAAAGTTTGAAGTGTCTCGTGATCAGATAATGGAGGTGAATATTGCAAAGAAGGAGTTTGATGATCGCTCATACCTACATGGATTTGTAGAGAGAAGATTAGCCCAAGAACACCACAAGAAATGGTGTCATGTAGCGATGAGTGCAGGACAATCATGGAGCCGCAAGTAAACGAAAGTGCATGAGATTGCATTAACTCTGTCTCTTTACAATTCTCGGTAGATGTCAGATACTGCTTAATTTAATAAACGTGAGAACGCCTTTGGATGGTAGAATTTAGAGGAGGTGAATGGATGGTGGGAAAAGGTAAACTATTCTTTTGAAAAACTGTTGTGAATCATTTGTCCATATTGATAAAGAAAATAGAACAAAGCTTGAGTCTAAATCCAAGAAGTGTAAATTTTATTAGATAATGGTGTTAATGATTTTGCTTATCGATTATGTGGATTAAGTGAAAATAACAAAATCATTAGGAGTAGATGTCATATTCAATGAGAAGGTCATGTACAAAGACTTTGCGTGGAAAGAAACAGAAGAAGAAAAAACAAAAAAAAAAAAAAAAAAAAAAAAAAAAAAAAAAGAAATTCCAAAGGAACCCGAAATCAAAATGTACAACAATAGGAGCGTGAGGGGGCACTCAAACAACCGCAAGTGTTGTTGGGCTAGAAGATTCACTATGGGTTATGTAGACCCCATGAATGATACTCTTCATTGTATTATTTATTGTTGGATCACGGTGAACCGTAATGTTGGCGAAGAGTCAATGCAGGTAAACACCAAAAGAAGTGGGAGCAAGGCATGAAAGAGGAAATGGATTCTTGGTAAATAAACATACTTGAGACTTGGTTCAATTACCTGCAGGAAAAAAAGAGCATTGCGTATCAAATGGGTTTACAAGTTGAAGGAAGAATATGGAGGAGAAAAGTGGTACAAGGCTAAACTTGTTGTAAAGGGGTTTACACAAAAGAAAGGCATAGATTTTGTTGGAAATATTTTATCCTATTGTTAAAATGTCTTCAGTTAGGACTATTTTTAAGTCTTGTGGTAGTATAATATTTTCATTTTGAATAGTTAGATGTAAAAACTTTTCTCCATGGGGATTTGGAGGAAGAGATTTTATATGCAGCAGCCACTGTGGGTATGAGGTCAAAGGAAGGAGAATTTGGTATGGGCAAAAAGCAGTTGAAGAAGAGCTTGTATGGTCTAAAAGCAAGCTCCAAGGAACCGGTATTTGAAGTTTGACAGTTTATGGCGCAAATGTGGTGGTTATAGTAGATGTTGTATCTCGAATAATCGTTTATTTTAAAAGGCTAACAAATGGAAGCTATATTATTTTGCTATTGTATGTAGACGACATGCTTGTTGTGGTCTAATATGCATGATATAAATATGCTCAAGAATAAATTAGCCAATTCATTTGGCGATGAAGGATTTTGGTGTAAAGAAAATCCTTTTGGCATGAGAATAAAGAGACAAAAAAAATTGCAAATTGAAATTGTTTCTGTGTGAGTACACATAGAAGGTGTTGAAGAGGTTTGTACTGCCCAATGAAAACCACAAGCTATAGTACACTCCAACCATTTCAAATTATCCAAGGAAATGTGTCCCAAGACACAGAGGAGATAGAATACATGTCCAGGGTCCCTATTCATCAAAAAGAGGTTGGCAACTTGATGTATGCAATGGTTTGCATGTGCAATATCTAGTCGACATGCAAAGTTGGGAGTTGTGAGCATGTATATGAAAATCCAGGTAAAGAACATTGGGAGGCAAGAAAGTGGATTCTTAGGTATTTGAGAGGTAAATAGTACTTTGGCCATGTTTTGGAGGTTCAAGCAATTTTCTATAGGATATGTTGATTTAGATATGGCGTGTGATAAAGACAACATGAGGAGCACCACAGAGTATGTTTTACCTATAGGTGGAACAACAAGAGTTGGATTTCGAACTGCGTGTTGCCGTTGTAATTCACCGTGAGGCAACGTGTATGTTGCTAGTATAGAGGCTAGTAAAGAGATGATTTGGTTACAAAGGTTTATCGAGGAATTGGGAAAGAAGCAGAGAATAGCAAGTTGTACCGCGGATGCTGAGGAGTGCACCAGCTGAGGTACCACTTCATATGATCCGCCTGGAGATGGACATTTGAAGTTGGAAAAGATACACACACCAGCTTAATCCCCACATGTTAACAAAGGAGAATCCGTGAGAGAAAACCGAAGTTCCCGCCGCTATCTCAAGAATGAAGATGAAGATGAGAAATTTGCCAAGTCCAAGAAGGTTCGGAGTCCAACATATACAACAGGGATGTTGATCAGTACCCAAGTGGGATATTGTTGGTTGTGGAGCCTCGATTATCTCTCCCCGGGATTCGCAGGTCCTTCCTTTCACCGTATTTATACCCCATGAAGACTTTTTACCCCTGGCATGTACACCTCCACGCGGGGGAGTGCAGAGGGTACCCCATCTGCGAGGTCCAAGGGGCCTATCCCCCTAGCTGGGGTGTTTGGGGGCAAGCGGGTCCCCAACGAGGGTTCTGGGGCGAATTCCCCAAAGGAGAAATTGCCTTGTAATGTATATTGTAATTTCATTGTGTAATCCTGGACGCTTCATTATAAGGTCGCAGATCTAACGGTAGAAATTATGTTAGGGTTTTTGCCCTCTGGAAGGCAACCCTCTGTTATGAGAGAAATGAGGCTATGCATTGGGGCGAGTATTGTGACTGAGAGGATAATGTGAGAGAAAGAAGAGGAAGTTACAATGGGTTTGTCAGAGGTTGTATCCCTTCATTTGATGGATAATAATAAAGGAAGGACTGGCAATTTCTTTGGTGGATGTAAATTAATCGGTGAGCCACATAAATATGTGTCTCGCTGTATTGTGTATCTTCTGTGGTTTTTTTCTCTCTCGTGATTTGTTTTATTTTATTGTCTAATGTACCCGCTTTTCTAACACCAAGTACTCTTCTCCTCCTCCCTCTCCCTCCTCAAATCTCCTTCAAGTGAAGAATGAATCTCATTTTACCTATTCTCCTTTAGCCTCTTTGGCAAAAACCCTAAAGAAAAATGGCCTAGATCCAATCTAGACATGTCTAATCAATGGGTGATTTAATCCAAAAATCTCACTTAGAAACCCACTCTTAGTTTGCCTCATGTCCTTTAACTCACCCATTAAAGTGAATTAAATGTCACTTTTAATGACTTAAGTGACATATAATACCTTTGGACTTAAACTCCTAAGTCAAAGTGAAATTAGAACATAAATTAAATTAATGAGGGTAATAGTCTCCCCTTTGTGTTTAGAGACTCACAAAACAAGGGGACCACTTTCCAAGGTACCCAAATTTCAATAATGATAAGGGTCTCCATCTATGCAAAAGGATACTGTTAGTCATGTAGTCTCTTGGCACCCCATATCTACAACCCGAGGGCCTTGAGACATAATCTTCTTTAGTTATCCACAAATGGGATAACACTTTCTCTCACAAAGATGGTCACTAGATTTCCCCTTGTAATTCATGCATATTTCTTACATTTTACTTCTAGGGAGAGCATCATTTTTTTATAGCAAGTGGAACCAAGGAATACTCAACTACATTTCACCATCATTTTTCTCGCTTCTTATTTTCCTTTGCGAACTTGGAATCATCTCTCCCATGTCGAAAAGTACATTTCTTCGGGCACTTCAATTGATATTCCTTCTTTCTAGTGCTAAGACAGTTAGGATGCCATTCGATCTAGTCATTGGAAGAAGAAGCAATTCATGTGAGACGAGATAATGCTTATCATATCTAAAACAAGCTCACAAAAATACTCTTCCTTTAGAGGCATACTAGACAATGCATGAGAAAGTGGCTTAGAGAGCCCTATTTTTGTATGGTCAAGTAGGGTATTCATAGTACATTCCTGAATGAAGGAAGATCAATTTTCACACATCTTACAATTATTCACGGTGAGATATGTGCCTTATCAATGTTTTTTCCATTGCCTTCTTTGCAGATCTGGTTGGGTTGCAAATATATCTAAGGATTTATATGTGCAACTTATGTTCTTTCATGCTCAATATTGGGAGAAAAGCATTCCAACTTCTCTCCAAAATTTTCCTCTTTAAGTTTGTGAATGATGACAACAAAGTAGATTATGCTAGTTTATCTCATATATCTAATAGCCACAAACACTATCTTTCCTCTGAGGTGGAACATATTTCGTGGCTGGGAAGATGGAGTGGGGAGTTTGGATGTGTTGCAAATTTAAAATTCATGCTCAGTGGCACTCAAACGACCATAAAAAAATTGAAATCTCAAAGACTTTCAATGTTACTAGGATGGTTAAACTTACTATCCTCAGATCACTCAGATTTTTGTATCAAGATTTAGTAAGAAACTCGTATAGAAATATAAAGTTTCTAAGAGTAGTAAATTTGTTTTCACTGTGTTACTCATTTTTTGTGATTTTCCTACACTAGGGACCATATTGACAAGAGATATTTTCAAAGATTCTGTGCATATTCGCTAGTAGTTAATGACTCTGCCTATATAGTTAAACATTCCAAAAAAAAAACTTGTGCTAGCATCCATAAGCAAGTGGGAAAAGCTATTTGGGAGCAACCCATGGGTTGAACATGAGTTAGTTGCGTTGCCGACATCGTGTCGTTGAAAATATCATCGAGGGTCCGAAAAAAATATCATAAACATTGGGGAAAATATCGAAAAAATTGCCCAAAAAATTTAAAAATAAAAATGTCGAAAATGTCGATAATATCAGTTCTGCGACTTAAAACTGAATTATCAATGTATGTCAGACAATATCATCGCATAAGCTATAACACCGGTTAGTTGCCATATCAATGGCTTACCTAAAACCACCTGCTTGTGCTTATGGGTTGGGTTGGAAGGGAATATAATCTTGGGCCATTTATTAGAAATGAGGTTGGAGTAGTAGATATTCCATTTCTAAGACTACCAAACCTTACCTTGCCTAGACTTCTCACAATAAAGAGAAAGTCATTTTGCTCTTAGAGTGTATAAAGTTTTTGACAGTGACCTGCAATGTTCCCCCAAGTTTATGGGACACTAAAACTAAAAGTAGATAAAAAGAAATCAACATCAAATGAGCATCAAGGGTTCATTGCCACTGATTGATCCTCTACATCCATCTATTGTATCAAGGCATCAGGACCATCATTGGGAGTGTCACTATCTGAGTCAAAGTCACTCTCATGAGTAACCAAGGAAAATCGTGGCTCACTCTCATCTCAAAGTCAAATGCTAAATGACTTGTTAATGTCAAATAAGAGAGATGTGTTGGTTGTGGAGCTTGATTATCTCTCTGATTCAGAGGTAGGTCCTTGCTTAAAGCCATGTTTATACCTCGAAGTATTTACACCTGGCATGTACACTCTTCCACGCGGGAGTGTAGAGGGTACCTCCTTGTGGTCCGGGGGCTATTTCCCCCGGCTGGGGGGTCTGGGAAAGTGGGCCCCCGACGGGGGTTCGTGGTCGAAGCCCCCGAAGAAAAAAACGCCTTGTAAAAGTATATTGTAATTTTCATTGTAACTGACCATTCATTATAAGGTCGCAGATCTAACGATAGAGATTATGTTAGGTTTTTGCCCTAGAAGGCAACCCTTTATGAGGGAAATGTATTGTGTCTATGGATTATGGTGAATATTGTATTATAAGAGAGAGGAGACCGTGAGAGAAAAGAAGAGGAAGTTAAGCAACGGGTTTTTCCAGATATTGTATCCCTTCATTTGTCGGATAATAACAAAGGAAGGACTCCGAAGCTCTGCGGACGAGCTCCACACCGGGTGAAACTACAACTGTGGTCTCTTGTATTGTAGTGTCTTCTCGTGTTTTGCTTCCGTGATTTGTTTTATTTTATTGCTCAAGGTCCTATTTTTCTAAATAACCGGTATCGAGTTGCAGGTAACTCGCAGAAAGAGGGTTCCTGGTTCGAGGGAGCAATGACCTGGAAGATGGAAAGTTTAGGGTCGAAATTTAACTACCAAAATACTAGTTATGGAAGATGTATATAGAATATTATTTATATCGGCGATCTATTTCTACCATTTGGCAGAGTAGCAAAGAAGTCGACGCACCATGAAGGACGAAGAATGGGAGATTCTGGACGGAAAGGCTCTAGGAACGATAACCGCGAGCCCGGCAAAGACGGCGGGATTTCAATATCTCGAAAAGAAAAGACAACGAAGGGTTTGATGGATGCGCTGGCAAAATTGTATGAAAACCCTCGTGTCAATAAGGTATTTCTAATGAAGAGATTATTTAATATGAAGATGTCAAGGTGGGTCTATTGCGATCATTTAAAATGAATTTAATAATGTTACTAATCAACTAAGTCTGTAAAGTGGACTTTGATGATGAGGTTAGGGCTCTTCTAATCTTGTGCCTATCAGCTTTAAAGTCGGAATGGCTTGGTCATGGTCAAGTAACTCTGCCTCCGGTTCAAATACTTTAAATTTGATGATGTTGTTGGTGTTATCCTTAGTGAGGAAATGCGAATGAAAAGCACACAAAGTGTGAGATATGGAAATGTATTTCGAACATGGAGAACGTGGGAATACAAAAGGATAGAGGAAAGGCCCGAAACCTCATAAATTCTATGAAGGGATGATCCAAATCCAAACTTGGAAAGATAGAGTGTCGAATTGTGGGAAGAAAGGACATTCAAAAGACCGCAGAGCTCCAAAGAAAACAAAGAGATGGACAACAGAGAGAAATCAAGAAGCAAATGTGGGCCAGTGTGATGTGTTACAAGATGCTCCTCGATTCTTCTCAGATAATACTGAAGTCTTGGGTAGTAGATTCAGGAGCTTCATTTCATGCCACAACTTCATAGGAAACATTTTCTAGATTATGTTCAAGGTGATTTTGCCAGTAGGGTTCATTTGGGTGATGATAAACCATGTAAAATTATCGGAATGGGAAAGGTAAAATAAAGCAACGAAATGGAAAACCAATGGTTATTGAAAGAGAAAATACATGTTCAGATTTAAGCAAAATCTGATTTCAACAGTAAGGTAGCTTGGAAAAGTGAAGGTTGTAAGCAATCCATATTTACCGCATAAGACGTGGAATAGTCATCAAAGGATCACAGGATAGCGAAAGGAGAGAAGGTAGGTACATTGTGACGGTGTAATCGTAATGCCGACTCTTCTATATCTTTAGCTTCTAAGGAGTGGATACAACACTATGACATCATAGGGCTTCAACACATGAGTGAGAGGGTATGCATCCTTCACAAAAGAAATTTGTTGCCGATCTTAAAACAAATTGATTTGAACTTCAGGAGCATTGTGTTTATGGAAAACAAAAGAGAGTCGTGAGATTTCCTCGTGAGTTGAAAAGAAAAGAAGAATGAAAAGCAGTATTGGCTGCATGTATGGGAACCAACCTGCATCATATCTTGGTGGCTCCTCATTATTATGTTACTTTTAATATGATGCAACTAGAAAAACTTGGGTTTATTGCATCTCGGACAAAAACTAATGTTTTGATACTTTTAAGAAATGGAAAGCTTTAGTTGAGAATGAGACAAGAAAAGTTTGAAGTGTCTCAAATGAGATAATGGAGGTGAATAATCGCAGCTAAAGGGAGTTTGATGATTACCGCTCATACCATGGGATTCATGGGAGAGAAGACAGCCCAATTTAACACCAAAAGAAAAATGTGGTGTGTCAAAGGATGAATTGTGACAATCATGGAGCGCAAGTATGGAGTATGGGATTGCATGTTGGCTTGCCCTTACAATTATGGGCAGATTCAGAGGATAACAATTGCCACTTAATAAATAGAGGACCTTAAGCCTTTTGATGGTAGAATTATAGAGGAGGAATTGATAGGAAAAAGGTAAACTATTCTTTTGAAAACTTTGGTTGTGAATCATTTGTCCAAATTGATAAAGCAGTAGAACAAAAGCTTCTTGAGGCAAAAATCCAAGAAGTGTACCTTATTGATATGGTGTTAATGATTTTGGTTATCGCTTATGGATTAAGTGAAAATAACAAAAATCATTAGGAGTAGAGATGCTCGCATTCAATGAGAAGGTCATGTACAAAGATCGCATGGGAAAGAAACAGAAACATAAAAACAAGAATACACAAAGGCTTGATGAGATCACTCGAAAAGAAATTCCAAAGGAAACCGTGAAAATCAAAATGTACAACAACAGATAACAAAGTACCAAACACCGCAAGTAAGAAAAGAAGATCTACCAGTTAAGTATACCCCTCGAACGATACCTCCCTTCATTATATTATTTATTGTTGACTGACTCGAGTGAACCATAATGTTATGAAGAGGCAAATCAGGTAGACACCAAAAATAAGTGGGAGCAAGTAATGAAAGAGGAAATGGATTCCTTTGGAAATAACCAGACTTGGGACTTGGTCTCGGGGCCAAGTTCCCGGAAAAAATTCATTGCATAATAAATGGGTTTGTAAGTTGAAGGAAGAAGATGGAGGAGAAAAGCCGTACAAGGCTGGGGACTCTTGTTGTAAAGGGGTTTGCACAAAAGAAAGGTATAGATTTTGATGAAATATCTCCGTTGTTAAAATGACTTCACTAGGACTATTTTAAGTCTCAGGGCGAGAAGATTTTCATCTGAACAGCTGATGTAAAAACAACTCCTTTCTCCATGGGATTTGGAGGAAGAGATTTATATGCGCCAGCCATAGGGGTATCCGTCAGCGGGAAGGAGAATTTGGTATGCGTGTTGAAGAAGAGCTTGTATGGCCTAAAGCATTCCAAGGCGTTGGTATTTGAAGTTTGTCAGTTTATGATAGAACAGGTTATAGTAGATGTCATTCCGATCAATCGTGTTTATTTTAAAAAGCCAGAAATGGAAGTTTTATTATCTTGCTATTGTGTGAAGATGACATGCTTGTTGCAGGGACTACACATGTGTTATAAATGTGCTCAAGAAGAAATTAGCCAATTCATTTTCGATGAAGGATTTGGGTGTCGCAAAAAGAAAGCAAACCTTTGGCATGAGAATAACAAGAGACGTGGAAAATCACAAACCGACATTGTCTCGTGGTGAGTACACGAGAAGGTGTTGGAGAGGTTTAGAAATGCGTAATGCAAAACCAATTAGTACACCTTGGCCAACATTTCAAATTAATTCAAGGAAATGTGTCCCAAGACATGAGGAGATACAATACATGTCCAAGATCCCTTATTCATCGCCAGCTGGCGCCTTGATGTATGCAATGGTTTGCAATAAGACCACAGGCTGCACATGCTGGGAGTTTTGAGTACGTATATGAACAATCCATGTAAATAACATTTGGAGGTAGTAAAGTGTATTCTCTGGTATTTGAGAGGTACCACTACGCATGCATTATGTTTTGAGGTTCGGACACTTTCTGGCTGTGGATGGATCTCGAGCATGGCGTGTGATAAATACAACATGAGGAGCACCACAGGTATGTTTTTAATATAGGTGGAAAAATGCTAGTTGGATTTTGAAATCGCAAAAGGTTGTTGCACTTTCAAATACAGAGGCGCAGGCATACTCTTTACAAAGGCTAGTAAAGAAATGGATTTGGTTACAAAGGTTTATGGAGGAATTGGGAAAGCAGCGAGAACATCATCCGTTGCACTGCGGATGAGTGCCATTCACCTTGCAAAGAACTCACCTTCCATTCGCTATTATTAATTAAGCATATATGCCAGTTGAGGTACTACTCATATGATCCACCTTGAAGGATGGACAATTGAAGCCGGAAAAGATACACACTATCTAGAACTCAGACATGTTAACAAAGGGAGGTCAGGAGAAACCGAAGCCCCGCCGGGGCTTTTAGTTGGTCTTTAAGAATGAAGATGAAATGAGAAATTTGCCAGTCCAAGGTTGTCTGTGAGTCCAAAAGATATACAAAGCAATGGGTGGGAGTTGTTGGAGATCGGGCTCAAGGGAGATTATTATTGTAGAGCCTCGACATCTCCCTCGATTCGTGAGGTCCTTACTTCTCACCGCAGGTTTATACCCCATGAAGTAATAACACCCCAGAAGTATGTACACCTTCATCTGGGAGTGCAGAGGGGGGGGTACCGCTGGTCCGGGGCAAGAGGGCCCCCACACCGGAGCTTAAGCCCTTGAAGCAAAATTGCCTTGTAAAAGTATATATTGTAATTTCATTGTAACCGGACCGCTTCCATTGCAAGGTCGCAGATCTAACTGTAGGGATTATGTTAGGGTTTTTCCCCAGAAGGCAACCCTTTTATGAGGGAAACAATAAGGCTATGGATGATGGTGGTGAATATTGTATTCCGAGAAAGGATAGAGACCTGCGGAGAGAAAGAAGAGGAAGTTACGCTGGTTTCATTTAGGTTGTATCCCTTCATTTGGCTCTGGATAATAATAAAGGAAGGACCTGGCAATTTCTCTGGTGGACGTAGCCCACACTGGGTGAACCACGTAAATCTGTGTCTCTCTTGTATAGTGTGTCTTCTGTGTTTTGTTTCCGCATTTGTTTTATTTTATTGCTCCGCGGTCCTGTTTTTCTAACAAGATGTATTGGTAAGGGTGAATTAAGTTTAGTTGTTCACAAAGTTTCTTTTTTTTTTTAAACATATTTTATGTTTTTTTAAAGTTTTTATGCATTTTGGAAAAAAAATTGAGGGGCACCCACAAGCCCCCCTTTTGGAGAAATGTGTCCAACAACTTGAGGAAACATTGTGGGGTGTGTTTCGCAAAAAGGGGGGCATGGTGAAATGTTTCACCAAGTGCCCCTCGTCCCAGGGGCGTGGCAAAATATTTCACCAAGCGCACACCCTTTACCTTGGGTGGAGTTAGACTAGTGGTTTTCCACCATTTGGAAAAGTAAGGCTCCTCTGAAAATGGTAACTTTCATGTGGCTTTGTATGAGAAATAAAATTCTCTCAGGTGAAAATTTCAGGCTACGTGGTGGCATTGGGCCAACGGTATGTTCTCTCTGTGTGACAAATGAAGAAAATCTGAATAATTTATTTTTCCATCGTGTTGTAGGAAAGAACATTTGGAAGGAAGTCTGTCTCTAGTTATGGATTCAGAATATATGGACTAGGTCTATTTTTAGTGAGAATCTGTATATTTGGTTCAAACAAAATCCTTTTCTTAAAGAGGTACCTTATTTTGTTACCTGGGGTATCTAGACTTACCGATGCAAAATCTTGTTGGAGAAAATTTCAAGGAATGATTACAAAACTTTTATCAGGATTGTTAAGGCCTTTAAGGAATGTCATCTTCCTGAAAGGAAAAGTTATCAAGGTTCTCTTTTAAATCTCTTGTATTTTGAGGATATACCTATTGGTTTCTTTGATGGTGCTGAGGATAATCTTCATTGTAGAGCTGGTATGATCCTGAAAATTAATCATCATCGTTTCTTCAGATTAAATATGTATGCTGGGATTGGCACAAATACCAAAGTAGAACTACTAGCTTTATGGGGGCTTATTTTTTTTGCATGTTTCAAAAATATTGTTGAGATGTTTGTGGTAGGAGATTCAAATATCATTTTGGATTGGTTCTCCGGTAAAGCACATTTATATGTTATTGTTCTAGATCCATGGAAGAACAATTTTTTGGCTTTAAAATCTCATTTCAGGAGGCTTAAGACTTTTCACATTCATAGGCAGTTCAATCAGGAAGCAAGTCAACTATCAAAACACACATTGATACATCAAGGTGACATTTTTTTTATTTTTGAGGAGTTTAATGATGAATCCATTGTCAGCTCAGGATACATTCAAATTTTATAGTTTTTCAAAGGACTGGAAGTTAAAGTTTTTGTCTCTATGTATATGTAACTAAGTTCTCTAGTTTAAGTGTTTATGATATGGTCTATAGAAAGGATAACAAGAGCACTGATAATATTTTGCGCTACTGGGAATAATCTTTTCAATCATATTTATGATTGTTTTAGCTTGAAAAGATCCTAATGGAAAAGGATGTAAGATGTAATGGTTTCCTTTGATTCTAATGAATAACAAGGAGTTTTTTTTTTTATTTAGCGTGGGAAAAAAAACTAGTTCAAATTTGTTAGAATCCCTCCATAGAATTCTTCACATGAAAAACATATAGTAGGTACTAAAATATGATATATGCATTAATTATGTCCCAACAAATAAATAAAAGTAGGATTTACTTGGGTGGAGAAGTCCAAATATATAGATGTTTTGCCCAACTTTCTTTTCTTTGAGTAGATTTTACTATCGGAGTTGTGGTAGTAAGTGTGGCAATTAGCATTATGATTTATAAGAGATTTTATCATTAAAATAAAAATCAATTAAAATTGCAAAATCTGTACTTAAAAAAATCAATTAAACCCTTAAATTTTATCACTTAAAAAAAATAAAAGACAATTAAAATCACCTTTTTATATTAAAAAATAAAAAATTACTGATTCCTCTTAATATTTAAAAAACCAAGATTTGAATTTACTTAAAATTCAAACAAGATACTTTTGCCACTCAATCTATTTTGCTAACAAGAAGGTGTTGTTGATGAAGGTGGACACTTTGGAGAATGTTTTAGATTCAATAAAAAAATCTGTGAGCACTAAGAAGGTCTCTTGGTGTAGAAGATCTACGGGCATTTCTTCTCTGAATTGTTGACTATGTAATCTTGTAATCCCTTGTATACAAAGAAAACAACAAGTGGGAGAATGTTGGGTATGTGTTATATTCTTTGCAAAATTTATCCCATGTACTGTACACTAATATGAGATCAATTTGGTGGTTTTTTGCGTCCTTTTTTGGCGGTTTTTTTGACACATGGTTTTCATTGATTATTTTCTAATTATGGTTAAGGAATTAGGGTTGTTGACTAATCTGGGTCAATGGATTAGGGGTTTTAGATGTCACAGGATCCGATATATATTGTATTGTAAACAATGAAGAAATATGATGAATAGAATATTAGAGGTGCAGCTCTAAACAGGTTGTTGGTTTTCCCAGTTTGGGTTTCCAAGGTAAAAATCTATGTGTAATGTGTGTGTGCCATTGTATATTTTCTATTTTTATTAAGAATCTATTTGCAATAATTAATTGTAAAAGGTTAAAATATACATTTAAAAACCCTAAAAAATTGCCAGAGTTATTAGCATGCATTGAGTAATCAACAGTTAAGATAGAATTTAGACCTTCCCTTCCAAGTTTGTAGACCAAATAAATATCGAAAAAGAATGATTTACTAATGGATCTAACATTATTTTCTTTGTACACTATGAATTTTGCATGCAATAACACTTTCGTCGAACTACTTAGTGGAGAGAATTATGGATCAATATTACCCATACCCAAGCTTCTAGAGGCATTAAAGCAAATACAAATCACCAGTGTTTATAAAGTGTGTAGGATGAACGCCCTTCTTTTGGAAATACTTATTAAGTTTTTCGACTGCTAACCAACTATTGCTAATGCTGCCTGGGCCATCACACTATTGGATGGCCATTTCACAATCTTTTATGGTGTCTTGTGAGTCTATCTAGGCAATGACATGGTTTTCATTCATATGACTAATTCTGTGTGCTCTGAAGAGGAAGCATTCTTTTGGAAAATTTTCCATGTAGTAGAGGCTTGTGAATATCATTGTTCCATAAAGTACACCCTTATATAAAAAATTCAGTACAAAAAGAAGAGAGCGATCAACTATTGTCGTTAGATACATCCACGTAAATAGGGAGATGAAACAATATTGTTGGGATAGGTATGATTTACCTTATATCATTCATGAGGGAAGATCTACCCACGAGGTGGGGCCAGTGAAGTGACACTCATAGTTCTCTTTTTGTTGTCAATTGAGCACAGTTTCTTTGATTGTCGACTATATACTTACTTTTGCATGAATTCTTTGCCATATTTCAATGAGATCGATCCATCGACAATTGATATGCGCCTTGCATACTGGGGACAATGATCTTTATGGTTGACATTATGGGGGTGTTTGTATTATACTGTTGATTATTCCCGAGAAGAAGATTGCCACCTTCATGCGGTTGAAACTCCTCAGTTCTCTCCTTATTCCTGCATTGCAATGGTCCTTACTCAGAAACTTGTGTTGATTCATGATGAATGTTGGGCAACAAATAAATACTTTGGGAATAATAGAGCGCAACAAGTGGGAAAAAATATATGTGGAAATCATCACCCCAAGTGTAGTCGAAGTGGTTCAACTCAAGATCATTCTTGACTTTAAAAGTGTATGGTCGAGCTGGAATAGTTCAACTAAAATTTAACGAGCCGACAAATGCAAATCCTCACAATATTGGTCAACTGGTTACAGACACTCATATTATTTTGGGATGCATGTAGTTATTATTATTATTATTAAATATCTAGTTGTTAATATAGTGTGCATAAGGTGGAGATATGGTTGCATAATTTGTATAATCCATGAATTCAAATGTCTAAAAAGTAGTTATAGTATTAAGTCCATGGAGTTTAAGAAATGTATCATGGGTCTAAGGGTGTGTTAAGAATACTGAAAGGATTTAATGGGCATCATGTAAAGGGACCCATATATATCCAATAATTGCATGAAGGATATAGTCTAGTCTATAGAGTTAGTTGAGTCGACCCATAATCAAGTAAAATCAACTCATACTTTAATATAGTCAAGTCGAATATGTAGTCTAAGTTTAGTATAGTTTTTAGTTGAGATAACAGTTGGGTCGAGTCTATAATCCAGTCACTGTCAAGAGGAGTCTGTAATCTAGTTAGTCAAAAAAGAAAAAACATTATATTGTCGATTGTGTCAATTTCAAGATGTCAAATCCAATTCATTATGTTGTCAATTGTGTCAGTTTCAAGATGTATTGAAAAATATGTGTCGAAGCAGAAAGGAGGGGATTAAACATGTGTATTTTCAAGGAAGATGATCATGTCCACAAATGTAATGTAAGTCAGTCTTTAGTTGATGATATTAGTTCCTCATCGACATAAGTTGATTCCTAGTCGATGACATGAACTCAAGCCTTGGAATAATTGTTTTTTGTATTTTACTAACAGTAGAATCTTTCCCTAGTTATAGTCGAGTCCTTTGAAGTCATGCACATGTAGTAGAGTCATTCAACCACCCTTCATGTAATTTAATATGCCGACTCCATACATTCTTAGATACTTAACAACATAAAGAATAACAAACCATGATTGATAGCAACAAAGCAACAAATAAGTAAAGTTGACACAGAGCATGATCCAGTGAGAGTATCCAAGACAAACCAAGTAGAAGAAAAAGGAAATAATGCATTCAAGAAAGAGACATCAAATGAAAAACACACACATAAGAGATTGAAAGACAATATGATGACACAAGAACATTTGAATTGATTGAGCCCCTTGGTAGAAGAGTTGTAAAACAATCCCCTAGGTCATGACAACGAAAGCAAAGGAATTGTAGAATTGGTTGATGTCAGAGACCCTCATCAATTCCATAAAAAGATCTGCCATGAGCGACAGATCGTTGGAGCTGCAATAGAGCGTGCCTTGATGGTTCCTTTGAGGAGTAGACTTTGTAATTAGGTCGAGGCAGTAGTGGGATCCCTTGTATTGGTAGAGCATGTTGAAAGCATGGAGATCAAGGAGTTGGGATATGTGATATGTAGTCATTCATATCCATTAAAAACCAACCATGGTAAAACTTGTATATGCGTATATTCCTATATAGTTGGTAGTTGTTATGGTTGAGTTACCTATGGATTGTAAGGATACTTCTGTACGAGTAGAGACCTAGGACGTTGTTGCACACTTGCTCAGGACGAACAAGGATTTGAGTGTGTGTTGGGAGGCCTCTTAGGACCTTGTAATTGTCATCATACATTATTCACTAGACATTTGTATAATGAATATATGAATATATATTTAATAAAGTACAAAGAGAGCCTAACGAAGGATTAGTTGGAGTGGGTACAACCACTCCAACCATATTCCTATTATGTAAATACTCATGAAGAAGGAATACTAAAGTGGTTGGTTAACCTTCCCAAATACTTCTTTCTTTTTTCATGATTACATGTGTGTCCCTAATATTCCTCCTATAATGTAACTATCTACTTGAATGCACCCCTTTGATTCCCTAGACTACAACAGATAAGGATTCTTGGTATAGGAGCATCATTCCATTTAGAGCAGATTATATAGTTTTTCATTAGAAAGAACCATGCATGGATTTATCTTGGCATGGCTTCATACTATGTTGAAAATATTTCAATAGCGTTTAAATTTTCAAGTGGTCAACTCAACATTGGTTGCTTTGTAATTTCAATCTCAAATGAGATGCATTTTGAAATTCTATTCAAGAACTGGAAACATTTGATCTAGGTGGATATTGGTGGCCACCCACATATTCCAATTGACTCCTCTTGTAAATTTTTAGTTCAACACGTTCTTTTGTACTTCTTTGTAATTGTTGTTTCTACACTTCTGGGGATGTCTGAAGCCCTACACATCTTCCAGGTGGAGACTGGTGGCCGCCCACCTAATCCAACTGGATTCTTTTGGAAGTTTTCATGTCAGTACATATTTCTGTTCTTCTAAGGTCGTTTTGGGGCACAACAGTTTTTTTTTGGCGTGCCACAATCAAACTATAGCATAATGTGTATTTATCTAAAATACATTTCCAATGTGCTATCATGCACCTAAAACGAAGGTCATATGCAAAAGTTACGACACCGGGAAGTTGATGTACCAACTTACCCATAAGGGCCCACACAACTTTTGGTGTTTCATCTCCTAGGGTTAGGTTTTTGGATGTATATGGTTTTGGCATTCATGAGTAATTTTAGAAAGGCCTTTGGAGCCTCATTGTAATCATTCTACTCAGATGGATGCGCATAGCAAGCCACATCTCTTCTTAGAGATAACTACCACCATTCAAGCAAGTTGTTTCTAGTTTTGCAGTTTTACAGTTTCAACCTATTTTATTTATTCAATAGAAGTTATTGTTCACTGGATACCTATTGTTGTTGTTCCTATCTCTATGTTATTGTATCCAGTTTTTATTCCTTTCATTTTTCTCATAATCAGTGGTATCAGAGCGGTCTTCTCTTCATTTATTTTTCCTTGTGCATGTCCCCGACAAGATCTAGGTACAAGAAGTTGGGACTTGAACCAGTCAAGCCTTTGCAAGATCGACCACGCCGAGCCCGACAAAAACACATGGGGGATGAGAAGAAATATGATGGAACAGATGATCCTTTTAAAATGTTTCTCGAGGAAGCCCTTGCGCGACAAATGAACGAAATGATGGACAATTTTGCACAGATCTTTCGACGGCTGCCCACATGAGACTCATGTTCATCAAGTGGCCATGCAACCCCCTTCAAGGTACAAGTAAATTTTGGTATTCCATTATTTGAAGAAATGATATATGTGAAAGTTGTAGATAAATGGTTGATTATGCTTGAAGGGTAATTTTTGGTCCACAATTTTTTCGACGGGGAAAATATTACTTTTTTACTCCTCAAGGTCGTCCCCCATGTTAAGGACTGGTGGGATAATTACTCTAAGCAAAGGGCCATAGAGGAATCTGCAATATTTGTGATCGCCCCCATGTGGGATTCCTTCAGAGATTCCATTAAATAATAATACTACCATGTTGGAAGCTACGAGGACCAGTACACAAGATGGACCACACTGCATCAGGAAAGGGACCAAACAGTACCATATTTCACCAATGTTTTCCATACCCTGCGCACCAAATTGGGTATAAAAGACTTTGAATGACATCTGGTGCTCAAATACCACGGTTTTATGCATTGATACATTAAGATAGAAATGGTGTTTCTGGACATCACATCATTAGGTGCGGCTTACGAATATGCTGTCAAGATCAAGCAGAAAGTTAAGCAGAAGAGGCGAGAGTTTGTATCTGCAAACTCCTCACAGCCAAAGTAGGGCAAAAATGACCCCAACCCACAAAACAAGGGACAAAGAAAAGATGGCCGCTCTCAGGACAACCACTCCAAGAAGCAACCCAAGAAGGGTAATGAGAAGACAAAGAAGGACACGAGAAAATGACGTGAATACCATAAAATCCCTTGGCACAACACCGAAGAATGTCACTCCAAGAAGTCACTGGTGTTTGAGTTGAAAGCTTCCGAGTCAAAGGCAGATTATGACTCTGAATAAAATCTAGAAAGTGGGAAGAGGATCATCGATTTCGAACCTAGTGCCATCGTCACTACCACCAAAGTCCAAACAAGTGAACTAGAAGAACCAAGGGAAGGGGAACACCTCTTTCACTCACAAATGTGGGTAAAGGGAACTCTGTTGCATTTCATTGTCGATAGCAACATTTAGAAGAACCCGATTTCAACAGAGGTCTTCAAGCGGTTGGACTTGCCGATAACACCATATCTGTAGCCCTACACCATCAGATGGATTCACCAAGGATGAGATCTCTACATCAACCAACAATGTCATCTTCCCTACAACATCAATCCCTTAAAAGACAAGGTATTTTGTGATATTTCTCCCCTTGAAGTTTGTGATGTTCTTTTAGTCCAGCCATATTTGTGGAAGCGACATGTTGTGTATGAATCTAGACCCCGCAATGTTATTATTACTTTGGGTAGACAATTGTACAGGATACTAGAGCTAGCACCTCCTATCACTATTTCTTTAAACTCTGCTAAGTAATGTAGTAAGGTCATTTCACAGACCGGGAAGTTCGTCATCTTTGTGATCCGTGCTCACAGTAAGCAGAAGGTTTTCGCCACATGCGTGACCTCCACATAGAGCCTCTCTTTGCAATAGAAGCAAGTGGAAGGGATCATGGAAGAGTACATAGACATATTCCCCTCACCCACCAGGGTACCAACGCACTGCCAAGTCAAGCGACCAATAGATCTAACCCCTGGTGCCTCACTGCCTAATGGACTAGTTTATCATCGCTCATTGATGAAGAATGAAAAAATCAAGCGCCAGATCCTAGAGCTGCTTCAAAAGGAGCACATACGACCCATATCCTTCCCTTGCAGAAGACCGATTGTGCTGGTGCAGAAGAAAGATGGGACCTGGCGGCTCTGTATTGATTACAGAGAACTAAAAAAAATCACAGTCGGGAACTGGTACCCAATTCCCTGAATTGATGACCTTCTTGACCAACTCAAGGGGGAAAAGTTCTTCAACAATATTAACCTAAAGTGTGGCTACCACCATGTTCCCATCGAACCAACTGATCTATGGAAGATAGCTTTCAAATCTAAATAAGGTCTCTTTGAATGGTTGGTCATGCCCTTTGGCTTAAAAAATGCACCAACAAATTTCATGAGATTGATGGATGATGTATTGAGACCTTTCACCAACTATTTTTTGGTGGTATATCTGTATGACATCCTCATCTTCAACATAACTTGGGAGGAGCACATGCAACATATTCAACAGGTTTTGGGCACTCTTCAGCAACACAAGCTATATGCCAACTTGGAAAAATGCTCCTTTGGCATGAACAGGGTCTAATACTTGGGATACATTGTTTATGAGTATGGAGTACATGTGGATCTAGCTAAGATCCAAGTCATACATGATTGTCTAGCCTTGACCACACTAACCGAGCTTCGAAGCTTCTTGGGACTTGCCAACTTCTACCAGAGGTTCGTCTTAGGATTCTACCATATTTCATGGGCCCTCAACCAAGTAACCAAGGGCGATGTTAGTCCTTAACCTTGTTTTTGACTGATTGGGTGTTCTTAGTCCCTGTTCTAGCCATTTTCCTTGATTTTTTGTTAAACTATGTTTTTCCCTTCTTGGATTGAAAGCTTATTTTCAATCTTTATTTGCACATTTTAAATGTTTTTAAAGTTTTCAAAGATTAGGATATGATGTAAAATATTTCTATCACATCACTTGTCCTTTCCTTGTATTTTTAAATTTTGTCAAAGTGGAAAGGGCTCTACAAGAATAGCGTTATTCTTGTAGCGTCGGGAATAATGATGTTTCTGCATGTGCCACCTTACCTATATCGTGTTCTAAACGTTCCAAATCATCAATAGAGGATCTACATATCCCGATATGATCTATGTCAGAGTGTAATTCTCATGATGAAAACTAACTCGGAGGATCGCATTGTACTCGCCACCTTGTCATCAAATCAACACGCCCGATTATTATTCCATATGAATGAAATTGTTATCTACCTATTTTAGTATGTTTATCATTCTTCACATGATTTGTAGGTAAACGGATAATTCTCAGATCTCAACAGCCCTTGAAATTTGGTGATCAAACCCTCGAAATTCTTAGAAATTTTCTACAAGATTGTATCAGTGTCATGGCACCCAAAAAGAGTGGTCAAATAACCATATTGGAGCCAAAAGGGATAGAATTGCTCTAATCCTTTCCTCAGATGGCACAAAGGTTCAAAGATGCAGGTTGGTTCGACTTCTTCTCGACATTCCAGGGTCATGACGAGCATATTTCTATGAAATTTTCACACAATTTTGATGGTTTCGAATCTGTGGTTAGTAAACTCCTCATGCACGCGACAAAGCATTCCATAGGTAAAGCTTGCAAGTTACTACTATATGGTGAAATATGGTGGAAGAAATAGAATTTAGTTATGGAGTTTGTAAACCAGTTTTTAATTCCAGAAAAGAAAAACCCTAATTGGAGCCAAGGCATCCCACACATTTGGGTAAGGAAAGAATGACATACTGCTCTATTGATTATTCACAGGTACATTACATGTGAAGGCATATTTTCTCTGGTTGATCGTTATCACATTAGACTGTTAATCCATGTAAATGGTGACTACCCTCTTAACGTGCCTTATTTCTTATTAAAAAGATTATCTAAAATGTCCAATAAGATTGAGTCACATCCTGCAAGAGCAAAGAACAACCTTTTTCATCAAGGATTGATAAAAACATTGGTATTATTTTCCTTAAATGAAGTTCAAATATCTTGGGACTAGTTAATCCAATCATTAAAACCTAGTCCACAGGAAACTAAGTCTAAAAATTTCAAGGATAAGAAACCCAGAAAAGGTAAACAGACTTCTCAAGCCATTGAGGTTTTGATGAAACAAAATTCTTGTGTAGCGAGGGTAACTCGTGCTGGCAAGAGAAAATTACAAACACAACAAGCTATGGGTGATTTTCCTATCGGTAAACTTAATGAGAAAGGCACTACTAGTCGAAGTACGAAACTTAAAATTGATGAAGAGATTGATATCCATTTTGATCCAGATATTAAAAGGGAACTTGATGAACCTGAAGATTACATCACACACCCAATTCAAAGTCCAACTAAACAGAAGAAACAACCTACAGGAAAGAAGACTGTAAAAGGTAAGAAATAGAGTAAGAAGAAGACACATGTACCTAAATACCCTAGAAGAAATTCTACCAGGGCTACAAATAAATTTAGGTTGAATTCAAAGGCCATTTTTCATCCTTCTATCAAGGAGGAAAGCCTCATTATCATAGAAGATAATTCAGAAGATTCTAAGAAAGAGATAAAAAAAAGAGCCTTAGAATCTTCTTTACACAGGTCAGAGAAGGAATCTAAAGAACATAGGAAAAAACGTGAAAAGGGAAAACATATAGCATAGTATTCAAGGAGACCTGTAACCAGGGCAACTACAAAGTCAACTTCAGTCTTTGAATCTACATTCAAAGTCACAGATGCACTTAATGATGAGAAAAATGAGTTTTTTCTAGAAACATATAAGCTACAAGATCTTCCAAAAACCAAAGAGTCGAAAAGCAATGAAGAAGAGGATCTTAGCACAGGGTTGTCCTCAAAGTATGAAATTAAACTAAGGAAACCCAAAGCTTCCATAGATTTGAACTTACCTGCACCAGTAGAAGAATATCCAGAATTCAAGGTGGACGCAAGGAAATAAAAGGACAGAGTAAAATAGCTACAAAGTATTATTAAGAAATTGAAGAAAGAAAAGACTTTTGTTGAGCAATGGAATGCTAAACAAGAGGAAAAGATACAAGATTTCAAAATAAATGGGAAAGAGTAGAAGGCCTTGCTAAAGGAGGTAAGGGAACCCAATATAAGATTATATTGTCATAATGTGGTGCTAACAACTAATCTCAAACAGAGAGACACTAGAGCTTCTAAAATCATCATACCATGACTATCCAAGGAAAATCTACCTCAGTTTGGATTTCTCAATGCTATTACCAAGACAGTGAAAATGAGCATTTTGACTCATAATGCTTCGTTCAAATGGAATTTTTTGGTATTTTAGATAAACCATCTCAACAATATAGTATTCCTCTTTTTGTAGGATTTGCAAAGCTTTATCAAGGTGTCTCCTTATCTATATTCGAATTGGTTGTTGAGCCTACTATAATATAGGCATTAGAAGTGCTCGTATGAGCTTTTATCTCTTAGGAAATAGCCAATTGATATGATCCTCTTGAAAAACTGTAATCTAAAAAATAGGATCTACACGAGTAATCTGTGTGCTTTAAAAAGACATTGTAAAGTATGTATGGGGGTGGATTAGCTAGGAAATTCAAGGGTTATTTTTGTAAAGATTCCACTGTAAGACAAGACAATATTTTCATATTGCCACTAAATGGAAAAGGCATTTTGATGGTCAAATATTGTTTTATATTTTATCTTTTTCTTTTCTTACTTGAATACATTTATTTTGTTGCAAATCATATGATTTCTTGATTGTGAGTGACACAGTGAAAATTTTACTGTTTTTATTCATAATTAAGATTGTTTTCAAGTACATGTTCTTGTTTCTTATTGATATTTTGGAATGATAAATCCATGTGTGAGTTGAAAAATTAGATACTCACATATCTTCCCTTCTTTATTTACCTTACCATATGATCTGTTAAAGTGTCTGTCATTTACTAAGCCAGTGGGATGTTTACTTGCTTTTACATTGAGCTATATATTTTATTGAATATTTGAGCCAACTTTCAACCAATTTCTAAAACTTATTCATAAAACTCTTTATAAAACCATTGCAATAACTTGATGATGCCTTAGATTTCCCTCTCACAGTCAAGTGGAACTTTAGGGACTAACATCTTTTGGCGTCATTGCCGGGGATGAAGGAACGAAGCTATTTTCCCTGGGAAAATGACAAAGATCAGATCTAAATCTTGATGGTAGACAAGAATTTGGACATTTAGATAAGATTGTGTATTTTTCACTTGGCGACTCCTCTGCAGTAATTATGGCTCCTAAAAGAGAAGGTAAAGGACTTAAAACTCCTCTAAATTCATCATCGTCTACAAAGAAACAAGTGACCAGAAAAACCCAGATCCTAAGCCTATTGCAATAGTATCAGATCCTGAAAAGTTATTGAGAAAACCTAAAAATACTTCTGGACAATCCTTTTTTTCAAAAGAAAAATTTTCTGCTACAAGTACTCAAGGACAGTCTTCTGAAACTGTCAATATCCTTCCTATTGAAGAAATTATTCATGAGAGTGAAACAAATCCTATTGTTGAACCTTCAGCTGTATCCTTTCCTTCAACTATCTCAAAATTGAATTTAGACCAATGGAAATTGTTTACTGAGCTCATTGAAGAAGAAAAAACTAATACCTTATCTATAGCTGAAACTTTGAGAGACTTTACCAAAGAGATTGAAAGTGAACCAAATACACTCTCATCATCACCCCAATCCAACTCCTCTGAAGAGGTTAAACCACATTATTGTTCCTTTGAAAATCCTTTGTTTCTGGAACCTTCTACCTACTCTGGTTCAAAAAAGAAACCTCTGATTTCATTAGTTGAATATCAAAAACTTATATCATCCCAACTAAATTGTTCTACCCAAGGAACTTTTTCTCTTTCTACATCACCAATTCGGCCTATTACTACAATTCAAGCCCCCATTGTGATAAATATGGTTGTGAATAAGATGGATGCAATTGTTGTAGCCAGATATGCACCATTAAATTTACCAGAAGTCATGTATGATTTCCCACTTAATGATTATATGAAGTATTTTCCAAGATTCAATGGAGAGGGAGAAGTCACTGCTGAAGAACACTTAAATTCTTTCTACAGTTTTGCAGATAATTTTAATGTGGAGCATGCAAATGTTTGGATGAGACTTTTTGTGCAAAGTTTAGATGGAGAGGCAAGGAAATGGTTTAGGAGCCTACCTCCTAATTCAATTACTGATATTGATGCATTGGATGATACCTTTTTAAGACATTGGGGAGACAAGAAATACTACTTGTATTATATCACTAAGTTTTGTGCTTTGAAAAGAAAACAAGGAGAATCTATATATGATTTTACCAAAAGATTTAATAAAATGTATAGTAAAATTCCAGATGAAATCAAACCCACAAAAACATCAACCAAAATTACTTTTGCCAATGCCTTTGATGTCGAGTTTCCTTTGTTGTTGATAGAAAGAAGGTCTGCTACTCTGAGTCTGATGCAAGAAGCAACCATTGAAGTAGAATCTAACATACTAGCAATAGAGAAATTGAAGTCTAGGGGTGATAGAGACAAAAAAAAATAGAGAGAAGAATTTCCTTCTTCTTCTCATAAAACATCTGATTCTAAGATGGATGAAATGGAAAAAATGTTGAAAACCTTGACATATGAAATGGCCAAAATGAATATGGAAACAAAACAAACTAACATACCTACACAGGAAGGAGGATACATAAATCCTAACCAATTCCACAGGCCTAACAATGTTCCGCAAATTTTTCCTAGAGAAAGGAAAAATCAAGAAGATCATAAAGTTTTACCTCCTTTTAAAAATAATGCAGTGGAAGAAGTTGAAGAAGTTGATAACACCGAGGGAGATTCCACAGTTCATTTAAATGATACTGATTTACCTCCCACTCATTTGACTCAACAAGATTATGAGTATTCTCTTATACTAAATCAATTTGAGGAGGAAGTTGTTGAATAAATTATCCAGAAAGAACCTAAAAGGAAAAAGTATGATCTTAGGTCCAGATCAAATACATCAAAGGTGGATATACCTGTTCAAAAAAAAATTCCAAATGCTCCAGTCAAAATAGGGGTTAATAAAGAAAGTTTTGGGATCAAAACTGATTAGCAACAAAAAAAACCTTTCAAGGTTAGCGCTACAGAAGTGAAAGAAACTGAGAAGCATGTTTCTTCTTTCAACCTGGAAAGCAAAATTAATAAAATCAAAATCCCCATACCTCTGGTAGAATTGATGAAAATTGATCCTTTTAGAAAATATGTTCTCAAAGCATTGCAACCGCCCGCTCATGTTACTTTTTCAGATACTATAAATCTTGAATATGAAAACCCTGCCATAACCATTGGACCTCATATTGAAGACATGTCTGATGCTTCTCCTCCTTTCTACATATCTCTAAACATTCATGACAAAATATTGCATAACTTTTTAATGGATTCATGATCTTGACACAATGTCAAGACAAAAGTGGTAATGGATGAATTAGGTTTAGACATTACTAAGCCTTATCTAGACCTATATTCATTTCATTCTAGGAAAGTTAAATGTCTGGGAGTCATTAAAGATATGGTTGTTACTTTCTCTGTTACCTTGAAAGTGTGGTGTTGGATGTAATTATGGCTGACATACCTCCTAAATTTGCGATGATTCTATCAATATCATGGGCTAAGAAAGTAGGAGGCACACTACAAATGGATCTCGGTTATGCTACCATACCTGTGTTTGGTGGAGAACATCAAAGACTGTACAAGGAAGTGAGGATGGATTACTTGGTAAGTGATCATGAAAATCCTGGTAATAATCCCATATATGTTGTTGAAGATGAACTTGGTTCTTCTATTTTTCACATTGGTGACTAGATAACTGAAACAACAGTAAGGAAAATCATACCTACAATTGAAGAAAATGCAGAAAATCTAGTTTGGAGAATGTTCTTTGATGGGGCTTGTTCCAAAGAAGGCTCTGAGGCTGGGATTGTTTTTTATTTCTCCTACCAAAGAAGTTATTCCTCTATCATACAAACTAGAATTTGATACAACCAACAATATAAGTGAATATGAAGCTCTTCTGCTAGGATTAAAAGCTGCTAAAAATATAGGCATAGATAAAATTTCTATTTTTGGAGATTCAGAGCTTATCATCCATCAGATCAAAAACATTTATCAGACCAAACAACAGAGGTTAAAGAATTATAGAAATGAAGTGTGGGACTTTGTTGATAATTTATTTTTAGCTTTCAATAGCAGTTTTGTACACAAAAAATTAAATCAGCAAGCAGATTATTTAGCACTTGTAGCCAGTAATTTTAAAACTCCATTTTTTCCCAATTTAAGATTTGAGATTGAGGTGAGACACAGATCCTCTATACCAGATAACATAAAAAATTGGAAAGTTTTTAAAGATGATCAGGAAATTAAAAGGTTTTTGGAGACCATTGATGAGTTTTCTAACATCTCAATAGATCAAGATAATGAAAATGATGATGTGGAAGTTCATGCTACAAATACCCTTCAAGACAGAATTGATGGTCATAAAATTATTGAGTTGAAAAAAAATCATATACCAAAGGGCTTGGTTCCACTTGAGAGATTATTTGACCATAATGATGTTTCAAAAGCACATGTTATTCAAACAGAGGAGGCTAAAGTGATAGATTGTGATATCAGTCCAGATTCAAATCCCAAGATGGTGAAATTATCCATAAAATTGCCAGAGACACAGAGAGATAGGTATGTCAATTTGATGAAACAGTTTCAAATGTTTTTTCCCGGTATTATGAAGACCTTAAGGTTTTTGATACAGATATTATGCAACAAAAAATTCCTTTAAACCCTGGATCCAAACCTTTTAAGCAGAAATCTAGACAATTCAATCCATTGTTGCTACCTATAATTGAAAAAGAACTGAAAAGGTTGTTGGATGATAAAATTATAGTACCATTGAGATACTCAGAATGGGTAGCTAATTTAGTACCTACCAGGAAAAAGAATGGAGAGATAAGGCTTTGTGTATACTTCATAAATCTGAACAGGTGTTCTCTAAAGGACAATTATCCATTACCTAAAATGGATCATATTTTACAAAGAGTAGTGGGGGAAAAAATAATCTCTATGCTTGATGGTTATTTAGGGTATAATAAGATATCAGTAATGGAAGAGGATAAGAATAAGACAACTTTTACCACTCCCTGGGGCACTTTCATGTATGAAAAGATGCCTTTTGGATTAATGAATGTAGGAGCAACATTTCAAAGGGCTATCAATATTGCATTTGTTGGTGAGAAAGATAGATTTATGGTTATTTATCTTGATGATATTACTGTGTTTTCAATCTATGATGATGAACACTTGCAACATTTGAAGAAGACATTTGAAAAATGTAGTAGGTATGGTATATCGTTAAACCATAAAAAATCCCATTTTTCCATGGAAGAAGGAAATTTTTTAGGTCATATTGTTTCACCATAAGAAATCAAAATAGATCCTGAAAGGGTAAAGGCCATTCAACAGATAGACATTCCAAGAAATAAAAAGTCTATCCAATCTTTCATAGGTAAAATCAATTTCTTAAGAAGATTTATAATTTTTTTTACAGAAATCATCAAGTATATTACTGATATATTGAAGAAGGATGCATAAAGAAAATGGATACGAGAAGCAAAAGAATCATTTGAAAAAAATAAGGAGGATTTAATCAAGGCACCTGTCCTCATCAGCCCTAATTACTCTAAGGAGTTTTTAATTTTTTCATTTTCCTCTCAAGACACTATAGTTGTTGTTCTCTTACAAAGAAATGACCAGGTGTATGAACAACCTATCTCTTTCTTCAACAAGACTCTTAGGGATTCTGAATTAAAATATGATATTATGGAAAACCATGCATATGCTTTGGTGAAGGATTTAAAATATTTCAAGGTGTATGTCCTACAATCTGAGATTACTGCATATGTTACAAGTAGTGCAGTTAAAGAAATTTTAGTCCAACCTGATTGTGAAGGAAAGAGGGGAAAATGGATAACTAAAATTCTGGAATACAACTTGGCCATAAATCCCACTAAGTTAATAAAAGGACAAGGCCTTGCCAAATTGATGACAGAGTCAAATTGCAAAGCAATTGGATTATATCATTATTCCAGCGAATCACAGAATTCATCATTTCAGGTTGAGGAAATTGGCTTACAGGTAAGCATCATATATTCTTCCTCACCATGGTATAAAGATATTATCTTTTTCCTGCTCAATCTTCAATCCCATCATGATTTAGATAAATCCAAGTTCAGATCACTTAAATTGAAATTAGTGAAATATTGCATTATTGATCAAATATTGTTTTGGAAGGATCCTAATGGAATTTTGTTAAGGTGTGTTGATGAAGAGGAAGCAACACATATTTTTTTGTGATTTACACCAGGGAGTTTGTGGGGGACATCACCATTAGAAATCCATTTCTTTCAAAATTTTAAGAGAAGGCTACTATTGGCCTCTATTGTTTTCTAATATATTTTCTTAGGTGAGGGCATTTGAACCATGTCAAAAGTTTGTAGGAAAACATAAACTTATGTCTCTACCTTTAAAACCCATCATTGCTCATGGACCTTTTCAATAGTGGGGCCTAGAATTCATTGGAGAAATACATCCTTCATATTTTGGAAAACACAAATGGATACTCACAACCACATATTACTTTACTAAATGGATTGAAGCAATCCCAACCCGAAATGCAACAGACAAGGTAATCATGGATTTTCTTGAAGGACATATTTTTTCTAGATTTGGTTGTCCTAAGAAGTTGGTTACTGATAATGCTCGATATTTAAAATCAAATTCAATAGTTGACTTTTGAAATAAATATAACATAAAATTGTTCCATTCCACTCCTTATCATCCCCAAGGCAATGGGTTTGCAGAATCATCGAATAAAAGCCTCATGAGGATTATTAAAAAATTGCTTACAGAAAACAAAAGGTCATGGGATTCCAAATCAAAATTTTCCCTATGGGATGATCAGATCATTAATAAGAAATCTATTGGAACTTCCCCTTTCCAAATGGTGTATGGAACAAAGGTTGTTTTCCCAACTCAATTGGGTTTACCTGTTCTTAAATTTCTGCAAGAGGAGTTAGAAGAACCCAATGACATTCAAAGGAGAGTTTTCCAAATTATAGAGGTTCAACAGAGTAGAGAAAAGTTGGATCATAAAGTTGGTTTTCATTAGAGCAAAGTCAAATAAAATTTTGATAAAAAGACAAAGAAGGATATTTTTCAAGAGGGATATCTTGTAATAAGATGGTATGCTAGAAGAGAGGACAGAGCTAAACATGGCAAGTTTGACAATTTATGGTATGGTCCTTTCAAACTAGACAAGGTCATGAACAAAAATACATTTCTCTTACACAATTTGGATGATAGTGAAATTTTAGGAGGCCTAGTAAATGAGAGATTCCTAAAACATTACTTCTTTTAAAATCAGTCAGAAGTTCAGTTTGTACATCAGGTTTTACTTTTAAGCTCAAATAAAGACTCCATATACCCAATGGAATTGCTTCTTTACAGTTTTGTGGTTTTGAATAAAGAATAACAACGCAAGGAAAGGAAGTGAATAAGAAAGATGTGAAGGCATTGGTTAGTAGTTCTTAAAGCTTCATCATGAAACTTTATCCCCAGAAGGAGCCAATGTTAGTCCCTATTCTACCCATTTTTCTTGATTTTTTGTTAAACTGTGTTTTTCCCTTCTTGGCTTGAAATCTTATTTTCAATCTTTATTTACACATTTTAAATGTTTTTTATGTTTTCAAAGATTAGGATATGATGTAAAATATTTCTATCACATCACTTGTCCTTTCCTTGTTTGAACTTTGAAATTTTGTCAAAGTGGAAAGGGTGCTACAAGAATAACACTATTCTTGCAATGCCGGGAATAATGTTGTTTCTGCATGTGCCACCTTACCCAGATCGTGTTCTAAACGTTCCAAATAATTAATAGAGGATATACATATCCCAATATGATCTAGTGTAATTCTCATGATGAAAGCTAACTTGGAGGATCGGGTTGTACTCGCCACCTTGTCATCAAATAAACACGCTCGATTATTATTCCATATGAATGAAATCGTTATCTGCTTATTTTAGTATGTCTATAATTCTTCACATTCTTTGCAGGTAAACGGATAATTCTTAGATCTCAACAACCCTCAAAAGTTGGTGATCAAACCTCAACATTCTCAAAGAGTGCTCTGCAGGATTGTATCAGTGTCATGGTGCCCCAAAAGAGTGAATTAGGATAACCATATTAGAGCCAGAAGGGATAGAATATCTCAAAGCCTTTCCTCAAATAGCACAAAGGTTCAAATTATGAAAGCTGGTTCGACTTCTTCTCGACATTCCAGGGTCATTACGAGTAGATTTCTATGACATTTGCACATAATTTTGATGGTTTTGAATATGTGGTTGGTAAACTCCCCATGCACATGACAAAACATTCCATAGTTAAAGCATGTAGGTTACCCATTATGGGGAAAGATGGTGGAATAAAGAAAATGTAGTTATGGAGTTTGTAAACCAGTTCTTAATTCAAGAAAAGAAAAACCCCAATTGGATCCAAGGCATCCCTACGGTGGTAAGGAAAGAATGGCATACTTCTCTGTTGATTATTCACATGTACATTTACATGTGAAGGCAAATTTTCTCTAGTTCATCTTTATCATATATTATCTTGTTAATCCATGAAAATGGTGATTACCCTCTTAACATACCCTATTTCTTATTAAAATATTATCTTATATGTCTAAGAGGATTCATTCACATCCACGCATTAAAAATATTATCTAAAATTTCCAAGAGGATTCAATCACATCCTGCAACAACAAAGAACAACCTTTTTCATCAAGGAATGATAAAAACGTTGGTAATATTTTCCTTAAATGAAGTTCAAAGATCTTGGGACTGGTTAATCCAGTCATTAAAACCTAGTCCATAGGAAACTAAGTCTAAAAATGTCAAGGAGAAGAAACCTGGAAAAGGTAAACATACTTCTCAAGCCACTGAGGTTTTGATGAAAGAAAATTCCCCTGTAGTCAGGGTAACTCGTGCTGGCAAGAGGAAATTACAAACACAACAAGCTATGGGTGATTTGCCTATCGGTAAACTTAATGAGAAAGGCACTACCAGTCGAAGTAAGAAACTTAAAATTGATGAAGAGACTAATATCCATTTTGATCCAGATATTAAAAGGGAACCTGATGAACCTTAAGATTACATCACAAGCCCAGTTCAAAGTCTAGCTAAACAGAAGAAGCAATGTACAGGAAAGAAGACTGCAAAAGGTAAGAAACTGAGTAAGAATAAGACACATGTACCTAAATACCCTAGAATAAATTCTACCATGGCTGCAAACAAATTCAGGCTGAATTCAAAGGTCTTGTTTCATCCTTCTATCAAGAAGGAAAACCTCATTATCATAGAAGATAACTCGGAAGATTCTAAGAAAGAGATAAAAAAATAGGCCTTGGCATCTTTTTTACACAGGTCAGAGAAGGAATCTGAAGAACAGAGGAAAAAATGTGAAAAGGGAAAACATATAACACAATATTCAAGGAGACATGTAACTAGGGCAACTACAAAGTCAACTTTAGTCTCTGAATCTACATTCAAAGGCACATATGCACTTAATGATGAGAAAAATGAGTTTTTTCTAGAAACAGATCAACTGCAAGATCTTCCAGAAACTAGAGACTCAAAAAGAACTGAAGAAGAAGATCTTAGCACAGAGTTGTCCTCAAAGTATGAAATTAAACTAAGGAAACCCCAAGCTTCCATAGATTTGAATTTACCTGCACCAGTAGAAGAATATCTAGAATTCAAGGTGGAAGCAAGAAAAGAAAAGGACAGAGTAAAAGAACTGCAAAGTATTATTAAGAAATTGAAGAAAGAAAAGACTTTTGTTGAGCAATTGAATGCTAAACAACAAGAAAATATACAAGATTTCAAAAGAAAGAGGAAAGAGAAGAAGGCCTTGCTAAAGGAGGTAAGGGAGTCCAATATAAGATTATATTGGCATAATGTGGTGCTAACAAATAAGCTATAACAGAGAGATAGTAGAGCTTCTAAAATCATCATACCATGACTATCCAAGGAAAATATACCTCAGTTTTGATTGCTCAATGTTATTATCAAGACAATAAAAATGAGCATTTTGATTCTTAATGCTTCATTCAAATGGAACTTTTTGGTATTTCAAATAAACCAGCTCAGCAAGATAATATTCCTCTTTTTGTGGGATTTGCAAAGCTTTATCAAGTTGTCTCCTTATCTATATTCGAATTGGTTGTTGAACCTACTACAATATAGTTATTAAAAGTGCTCGTATGAGCTTTTATCTCCTAGGAAATAGCCAATTGACACGATTCTATTGCAAAATGGTAATCTAAAAAATAGGATCTACAGGAGTAATCTGTGTGATTTAAAAATACATTATAAAGACTGTATGGGGGTGAATTAGCTGGGAAATTCAAGGGCTATTATTGTAAAGACTCCACAGTAAGACAAGACAATATTTTCATATTGGCACTAAATGGAAAAGGCATTTTGATGGTCAAATAATCTTTTATATTTTTATCTGTTTCTTTTCTTACTTGAATACATTTATTCTATTGCAAAGCATATGATTTCTTGATTGTGAGTGACACAGTGAAAATTTTACCGTTTTTATTCATAATTAAGATTGTTTTCAAGTACATGTTTTTGTTTCTTAATGATATTTTGGAATGAGAAATCCATGCGTGAGTTGAAAAATTAGATACTCACATATATTCCCTTCTTTATTTACCTTACCATCTGATCTGTTAAAGTGACTGTCATTTACTAAGCCAGTGGGATGTTTACTTGCTTTTACATTGAGCTATATATTTTATTGAATCTTTGAGCCAGCTTTCAACCAATTTTTAAAACTTATTCAGAAAACTCTTTATAAAACCATTGTAATAACTTGATGATTCCCTAGTTTTCCCTCTCACAGTCAAGTGCAACTTTAGGAAAAAATAGACAGTGGCAAGGAAAATTTCACATGGGGGCCGACACGACAACGAGAATTTGAGGATCTGAAGCATCGCTTGTTCTTATCTCCATTACTCTCCTTACCTGATCTGCAACAACCATTCAATATTGAGACTTATGCCTCTGACTATGTTGTCAATGCAGTTCTCACCCAACATAGGCATCCAATATCATACCATAGTGAGACACTCTCAGATACTATTTGGAAATACCCCACCTATGAAAAAGAAATGTATTCCATTGTGAAAGCCTGCCAACAGTGGAAACATTACATTCTAGGAAAGGAGACAATCATCCACACTGTTCATAAGCCTCTGCAGAAGTATAAAATAGGGAGAAAAAATCATGTCGTTGATTGACTCAGTCGCCCTCTTGTTGTTGCACTCACCACAATACTCCATTCCTACGGGCATGAGGCATATAAGTGGCCCCAACTTTATCAACATGACCCAGACTTCACCACCACCTATCATCTCTTGGTTACAGGAGTGAATGTCATTGATTTTCACATCCAGGATGGACTGTTATTCCATCTGGGCCACCTCTGTGTTCCCACAAGAAAGCGTGCAAAGAAGATTTGGGAGGCTCACTATAGTTGGATGGTAGGACATTTTGGCATGGAGAAAATGGTGGTTTTTCTACAAAAAACAATTTATTGGCCAAAAATTCGACAAGACGTCAACAAGTATATCAGATCTTGCACTTCCTGTGTCATTTCCAAGTGAACCATAAATAAGCAAGGCTTATACACCCCTCTTCCTACTTCCAAGAGGCCTTGGGAATCCATCTCGATGGATTACATGTCTGTCCTTTCATCCACCAAGCATGACAATGATTGTGTATTTGTGGTGGTGGATCGGTTTTCGAAGATGGCCATTATCACAACCTACAAGAAGAACATCACAACGGTAGATACTACCAATATCTTCTTCGAACGAGTGTGGGTCTATTTTTGGATACCACAAACCATCACCTCATATCGGGAGAGAAGGTTCCTCAACACATTTTGGTCAAGTCTCTGGTCACTGTTGGACACCAACCTCACTAAATCCATTGCTTTTCACCCCCAAACCGATGTCCAGACAAAGGTCGTCAATCAGATGATTGTGCACATCATGCACATGTACAACTCTAATCATTATCATACATGGAATGAGAGTATTCCCTATGTTCAACACAGCTACAACAAGGCTCTCCATAGCTCCACCATCCATAGCCCATTTCAGGTAGGGATGGGATCCCAACCCTTGAGTCCCATTGATGTTGCACTACCTCTTGCAAACACACAGGAAGAATCTTCCCATGTTCAGTCTAAGGCCGACAAAGCCACCAAATTCATTGAGCAGATTCAGAACATCTGTAAATAGGTCCACAGGATTTGCATAAAGCCAATGCAAATTACAAGCAATGCCATGATCAACATTGGATACCACACTAGTTTCAGGTGGGAGCCAAGGTCTGGCTACATTTGTAGAAAAAGATCCTTACAGGGCCCCATCGAAAGCTCTACCCACTTTTCTATGGGCCTTACATTATCACCAAGGTTGTGGGTAGTAATGCGTTTAAGCTCAACACTCCACTCTTCCTTGGCTTGCACCCAATGTTCAATGTGGACCTCCTTCGACCATATTTTCCACCATTACTGGAAACCTTAGAGATCGCAGAACAGTTAACACCAACAAAGCTCAACCATGACTGCATGGAATAAGCATCCATTGATTGGATAGTGGACACACAGGTCAAGGGCACTCGCAAACAGAGGATACAACTTTATTGGGTTGTGAATGTAGTGCAACTCCTACACCAAGGCAAGTGGCTCACCCAAGGCCAAATTCAACAAAATTTTCCTCACCTGATGGGGGAACTCAACGCAATGGAGACCAGTTCTTCCTTGTAACATCCCGCTCTTGCGTGCACTGAGAGAACTTATTATTTGAGGACACTTGCTTGCAAGTGATCCAGATTATTATACTATTGGGAATTTGATAATGATTATGAGGCGTTATGGATTGATGACATGTTATTTTGCTGTATTGACACAAACATGTGCTATTGAATTGTTTTTCCTGAGTGTGAAGGATTTTGGACCTCGAGGATGCAGAGGCATCGATTCAACCCCTTGGAATGTGTACCGAGTCAGGGAGTGGACAATTGGGCTTTGATTGTTGTATATATGACCTATGTGCATCTGATTAGATGTTATGATTATGGATTTTATTCTGACACGATTTGTTGATGATGCAAGCGGACGACAACTTGCAGACCAGACTCACATGTGGAGGAGAGGGGTCACGCATGATAACCAGAGACGTTGAGGGAGAGGTGTGGACAACAGGCCTGCCACAGCCTACTAGCACTCCCGCCATGGCTCGAAATGTAGGTTAACGATTACCTAATTCGAGAAGACCCACGATGCCATGAGGGCCGACTACAACAGTCACTCACGATGATTCTAAGGGGTGCGCAATAAGGCATGCGGCTTAGTCCTTAGAGGCCCTTAGTCTCCAACAAGATCACCTGGCGGAGTACTGACTCCAGGGGTTTTAATGTCTACCAAGTCAGTCAAGAGGCGAGTGGCACCCTTGGATCACGCAATGCATCCTGAAGGGCGCGTCGCGCAAGAAAAATAGAAAGAGGCAAGTGGCACCCTTGGAGCACGTAGTGCGTCTTGAAGGGCATGTCGCACAAGGGAAATTGAATGGGGTGAGTGGCACCGTTGGAGCACCTAGTGCGTCCTAAAGGGCATGCCACGTTGCTAATTAATAAATGAATGAACCTAGATGGCCTTAGAATGAATAATGTGATGAGAAATATTTAAAGCAATTTCCCTAATAAAATGTCGCCCAACCCAGGAAAATAAAGTCTAGGTCTAAGTGATACTTGTGATAAAAAAATATATCTATTTATATAAAAATAAAAATAAAAATAAAAATAAAAATAAAAATAAAAATAAATAAATAATAATGATAATCATCATTAATCATGTGACGAGTAGGGGGTAAGTAATTCAATTAATTTATAAAAATCTTTTGGGGGATAAAATTTAAAAGGGGGAAAATGGAAATAATTGTTTTATCACATATGCTAATTAAAAATTTATTAATTAAAAAGGAAAAGGGGAAAAAGTTATTTTTCTACACCTGCCAATTTGAGTTTTAAATAAAAAGGGAAAGAGGGAAATTTAAAAGAATTAGGAAACTAGGAAAAAGCAGGAAACATAAAAAGAAAGGGGAAACACAAGGAAAAAACAGAAAAACTAACTTAGTAAGGTATCTAGCATTTAAGAACTTTCTAAATTAAACTCAACTAGTAAATTAGTAAGGGGGTAAGTCATTAAAATGGGTAAGGGAATATGGGGACACCTAGGAGCGATTCTAGGAATGATTTTAGGTGGGTGAGGGAAATAGGAGTAATTAATTAATTAATGAAATTAATTTATGGTGCAATGAAGGGGATGGGTGACACATGTACGTGGAGGATTTTTATGAATTAAATTATTGAACAATAAATTAAATGGGATTTTTGGAAAGTAAGAGACTTAGAAACTCTATATAAAGGAGGGAGGAGGAGGATGATGGATCTCTTCTGTGATGCGTAATGTTACACTGCATAATTTTAGACTTGACTGACTTAGCTTGTGGGAGTTGAGATACCCATCTCGGTGAGGAGTGGTAGCTCGGCCTTGCGATGCGAGATGGGAGCTAGCTGCTCTCTCTTTTAGTGTGCGTGGCCCCTTTTCGGCTCCCGGGGATAAGGGGAAAGAAGAGTACCCCTAGCGTTGGCTGGGAGGTACCGGTGAAGTTTCATCGATCGACAAGCGGGAGCTACAGGGAGCACACAGGATAACGACTCAGAGAAAACGAGTTGGGATACATTATGCTTACTTGATTATGCATGGTAGATTCTTATTATACCTCACGCTTTCAATTCTGTATTTTTAATTGGGTAAGGAAAATGTTGACTTAGCATTTTAATTGATAACTTATTTTTCCCATAGCCTTAAGCTCGATGTTGATTGATTCCTTGGCTTTTGATCCCTGTGTATTGAGCCTGTCCTTTGGTTTTGTTGATTGTTGTGAAGATTTGAGCTTTTCATCCTCATCCCTAGTTCGTCGGTCCACGCCTGAGAAGTCGGCTAGGAGCTGAATCGATGGTCATCACTTCGGTGCACAACGACCTATAGATTCTAATGCCCTGCTTTTCTGTACGTGAATGATGAGCGAAGGATGTGTTTGCCCACCAGTTTACCCCTTCTTATCTCCGTGCCTTGATCTCCGCCTTGTTTTGGTCTCTACTTGTTATATCACCTCTACGTCCTAATCGTTCTCGGCATCTGAAAACTGTGTTTATTGTTCTCTGCAATTCAACACCCTCAACCACGGAATTTCTAACTCTGCGTTTTTTTTTAAATGTTGCTGGATAAATTAACTCTGCTTGGTAATACCTTCCTGGCTATTTAAATATGTGTTTTTTTTGGGGGGGTCATAATGCTCTGCAATTTTTATACTCTGCACCTTAATATTTGACGACGAATTAAGACTGCAAATCGTGGGTGTTTACCTAATGATTGCCACTTCTTAAGACTGCATTTTGTTTTTATTTACTAGGCGAATTGCCACTCTTAAAGACACATTCGTTGCTTGTGTTTACCTGCCGATTTGCCACTTCTTAAGTCCGCATTTTGTTTTTATTTACATGGCGAATTGCCACTCTTAAAGACACATTCGTTGCTTGTGTTTACCTGGCGATTTTCCACATCTTAAATTTGCATTTCGTTTTTATTTACTGGGTGAATTGCCACTTTTAAAGACACAATCGTTGCCTAGGTGTTTAACTGGTAATTTTCCATTATTAAGACTACATTTATGTAACGACTTATTGCATTGCGATTGCCATTTTAAAGACTGCAATTTGCCAATTGTTTGCCTGGTGATTTGGCCATTATAAAGACTGCGATTTGCCATTTTAAAGACTGCAAATTGCCAATTGTTTGCCTGGCGATTTGGCCATTATAAAGACTGCAAATTGCCAATTGTTTGCCTGGTGATTTGACCATTATAAAGACTGTGATTTTTCCATTTGAAAGACTGCAAATTTCCAATTGTTTGCCTGGCGATTGGGGTATTATAAAGACTGCGATTTTTCCATTTTAAAGACTGCAAATTGCCAATTGTTTTCCTGATGATTTGGCCATTATAAAGACTACGATTTTTCCATTTTAAAGACTACAATTTGCCAATTGTTTTCCTGGCAATTTGGCCATTATAAAGATTGTGATTTTGCCATTTTAAAGACTGCAATTTTCCAATTGTGTGCCTGGTGATTTGGCCATGATAAAGACCGTGATTTTTCCATTTTAAAGACTGCAATTTGCGAATTGTTTGCCTGGCAATTTGGCCATTATAAAGACTGCAATTTTGCCATTTTAAAGACTGCAATTTGCCAATTGTTTGCCTGGTGATTTGGCCATTATAAAGACTGCAATTTGCCATTTTAAAGATTGCAATTTTCCAACTGTTTGCCTGGCGATTTGGCCATTATAAAGACTGCAATTTTTCCATTTTAAAGACTGCGATTTTGACTTTATGAGACTGCGAGTTTGCCTTTATAAAGACTGTGATTTTTCCTCTAAAAAAAGACTGTTATCTGTTACCTTTACTGCATGGCGATTTTTACCATTATGAAGACTGTGTTTTACATCTTCCTGACAACGATAGTAACCCTGCTTTTACACATTTGTTTTCCGGACAACGTTTTAATGATTGGTGTTTACCTTTACATCGTTTTTACCTAATTGACAAAAAATCTATTTTTCATGTGGTTTCCATGCCAACGTTGATTATTATCCTGCCAGTGTTTCACGCCTTTTTAGACAACTGTTTACTAGGTTTGACAACGAGTCCACGTAGCCAAATTATGATAGTGATCTTTTTATTGGAACAACAATTTACCGGTCAATTCCCTAGTAATTACAACATTTAGTCAACCAACAACAATTGATACCTGAACTTTCATGTCTGGGATTTATAGTTAAAGTCTTGCCAATTTCATTTTGTTATATAAATGTTAACCATGATAAAAATAGACAACACTACATTGATGGGTTAAACGAATATGTCTATCAAGCACAACCATTTTATTGCAGCCTTTATTTTATTCAGTAGCATAGCATTTATATGAGATATTAAGGCTATTATGTGACCGAGATATATAATATCTTTAGGTGGCAGAGAATTAATGTATAATGGGCGAGACGTAATAAATAATTACCTCAACTAACTTATTCTTGGAGTGATTAGAGCTTGAGGAAAATAAAGGTTGTTGCCGCACCTATCACCTTGGGACGACATGAGTCCTGATGAGGGGATCATGGCACACCCTATTGGATAGAGGCGAATGATAACTTGGTCGGAGTCTGTATCTTTCGTGTGAGCATTGTTGTTCATTGTAAGTTGCTATTGACTCTTGGGTTGAATGCCATCATGCATTGGTTGCGCACCATCAAGGTTCTAGTTAAATGGTCATCGAGGTCGTTGTGTCGAGATGGTGATGTTGTTCCCTAGCTTGTAGGCGTGTTCATGTTTGCATCGGGCGGGTAGTCATTTCTCCTTGTTGTTTTACACATGTTTCACCCAGCTGCTCTTGTGCTAGTGCATGGAGTTGTAGTTTTCTGCCGCCTGTTCAGCAGGCATGGTGCTCGCCGTCAGATGTGTCGTTCAGTTGTAATCGTTGTTGTCATCCTGTA
>SNQJ01S0023492.1:106354-156687 GCA_010110895.2 Picea sitchensis | reverse complement strand
AGCCTTTGTGTGTGAAAAAGAGCAGGCTTGAAGATTTTTTTACAAAAAGCAGACTTGAATCTTTTTTGACATTTTCTCTGCTGCGAATTTAGAAATGCAGGCGTGTTGCATCTGGAGTGTTTTGCGACATATAATGTTATTGTGTTACCGTGTCTAAAGATTTGAGACATGTTACATATTAATTTGTAACATGTCCTCTCCGTTAGTGTGTTTCAAGCATTTACTTAATCAGTAGCTATGCTTTTAGTTTTCATAAACCTTAACTGGAAGCAAATAAATTTTAGGAATTACATCATTTTTTATGTTATTAATGGCTATAAGTCTTTATTTAACATAATTCAGTCTTTTCTAAAATATGTAAATTTTTTTTTTTTACCGTCATAAATTTTTAGTTTAAAAGACTCTCTTATCATGTAACAACATAAATTATGTCTTTTATAAAATACATAAATTATTGTTTCGGTTTTTACTGCCATAAATTTTCAGTTTCAAAGCTTCTCTTATCATGAAACTTTATAAATTATGTTTGTTTATTTTTTAATTTATTAAATTTATATTTATTAATAATATTGCATTTTACCATTAAAAAATATAAAATAATTATTGTCTAAGGTAAGATGGTGTAAGAAGAGTAAATGTAAGATAATGGTGTTAATTTTTGTATTGTAAATTAAATAATGGTTAAGTTTTCTTGTTTTTTTATTATGAAAAAAGATGGTGTAAGAAGAGTAAATGTAAGATAATGGTGTTAATTTTTGTATTGTAAATTAAATAATGGTTAAGTTTTCTTGTTTTTTTATTTTATTTTTCATATGAAGTACAATATTTTTTATTAAAATCATTAAAATGATTGGTGTAATTCATATTTTATTCAATTTATGTCATTTTAAAATAGGATTGTAATTATACTATATATGTGTAGATATATATTATTTTTAGTATAAATTTAGATTTTATAAATCTTTATTATTATTTGAAATTTCTTGCATATATTTTTCAAGTTTTATTTTGCATTGCATTGCATTTTCGACTTTACTCATACATGTGACACAACATTCCTGATGTAGGTCTCAAGCATTTGCCATAACCTTTGATCATAACATAGAGTGGATGTATAGAGTGCTCGAGTAAGAGTGCAATTATAAGGAGACCAAATCTAGATTAGATATATAAAGAAAATAGAAGTTGACTAGCCAAAATTAAAAGTCGTATAGTAACAAGTGTTGTTATCGGGAAAGTTCTTCTAACACGAGATTCAAGCACTAGGTCAATTTGTGGAAGTGTGGGAATCCCCCCATATTGATACAATGGGTACAAAGGTTATAATGGGCATCTCTATTATAGGAGAGGGATTTTAAATCCTATAACTGGAAGGGAGCGATGAGGGATGTGAGTTTCAACTCATATGACTTCGACCTAAACCTTGTACTTGACCAATGATTGTTCCCCTCAGTCTTCATCTTGTGAAGAGGAAAATTAGTGGCCCATCATAGGATTCCACCAAGGTGAGTTGTTCGTGGGATTACGAATGATACCTGAGAGACATAATGCATCTCCTTTGAGGACTCCCTTGGATTTCATCACCTAGGTTGTGGCTCCTCTGTGAGGTCATTATAACTAGTCTCTTTCATACATTCACTCGAGTTTCACCCTTGGTGGATTTCGGCACCTCGGGTGAAGGCTTGTTTGGAAGGCACAATAATCACTTAAAACTTCTTTTTTTGTTGGTACATAGTGTGTCATATAGGGGATTAATTGTATTATATTTTTTCTCATAGTAAGGTCTTAGAGATAATTAGGCCATAACCCCTAACCCCTATGAACCTTAAAACCCATCTCCTATAACCACTAACTGCTACAACTTGTAACCCCTATAATATCTTAACCCTATAACCTTATCACAATAATCCTTTACTCCTAACCCTAAACTTATAGCATATACATCCTAACCCATATAACCATTTTACTCTTATAACACAATATACTTAATCCATATAAGATATTAACCATGACACATATAAACCTATAACCTTTAGAGCTCAAACCTTAACATTCCAAACACATAACCCTTATAACCATAACCATTATTATTTATAACCCATAACATTGAATCCATATTACCCCTATCCATTATATCCCCTTACCACTCACCCATATTAACCCTTAGTATAACCCTAAATCACTATAAAACATAACCTTTATGACCATATTGAAGCAATAACCCCCAATACTTATAACTTTTGAATCTAATCCCTAACCATTAAAACTTATACCCATTAACCCCTAATACATATATAACCTTCACACATATAACATATTATCCTTATCATATTTAACCCTCAATCTATAACATTATAACTCTTAACATCTATAACCCCTAACATATGAAACTCTAAACTTTATAACTATTATAAACCTCAAAGTTTATGACCTCAAACATTTAACTCTAATAAAACTTAACTGTTAACTCTAATAACCCTTAATATAATTATTGAACCTTATAACTCTCAATCCTTACCAACTATAACCATAACCCTTAATTCATATAACTCATAATCCTTACCAACTATAACCATAACCCTTAATTCATATAACTCATAATCCCTTTAGTTCTTGCTAACAAAATCCCTTTCCCATAAACCCTATAATATTGAACCCTTATAACACCACATCCATATAATACCTAACCCTCGAACATTAACCCCTTACACCAATAAATTATAATCAAAACCCCTCACCCTTATAACCACTTACACCCTTAGCCCTTATATAATTTAACTAGTAACAACACATAATCCCTATAACTCCTCACACTCATAATTCCTAACTCTTCTAACTAATATCACCCTTAACCCACTAACAATAACCCACGTAACCACAAAACATTATCACCTTTAAAATTTATAGTCTTTAACCTTAATAATCCTTATATAACCTAACACCTCACACTAATAATTAATTTACCCCCTAACCATTATAATCTTTTAATCCCAAACACATATAACTCATATATCCCTAATCCATTTCCCTATAACCCATAAACACTAATATGTATAACCATTAACCCTTTTCATCTATATACCTAGTCCCCAATCCTTATAAATAAATACATATAACCCATGTAACCCTTACCACCATAACCCCTGAATTCTAGCACATGTGACCTCTTACTAACCCCTTATAACTCTTAACTATCATAAATAATAACACTTATAACCCCTATCAATCCTATCTTATATAACCTCAAATATAACTCGTATATCCTACTACCCATAACCCATATAATTATAATCACCCTTACCCCATAACCCATAATCACTATAAGAATAGTTACCCCTAACACATATAATCCCAACTTTGACAACCCTTAACAAAATTGCTATTTTGCTAACCCCAGCCCCCAACATCAAGCTAGTATGACTCCTATAAACCACAATGCCCTTAACTCTAAACATTTATAACCCTAAACCTTGCAACCTCTGTTACTTTTAACCTCTAGATTTTCTAACCCTTATAATCGATAACCCCTAAACCATAACCACTATAAACTTGATATTCTCTAACTCATGTGAGACATATAACCCTTATTACCCTAAACCCTCATAATCCTTATAACGAATAACCTATATAACATATATGACCCCTAACCCTTAACCTATATATTCTCTTACTTGTAAACATTAATCCACTAATTGTAATAACCATTATAACCCTAATTACAACTATAAAATCAATTAATCTAGTTATGACTATTATAACCCATACAACAAAAATTAACCCAATAACCCTTAATCTTTATAAACCATATAACATGTAACCTATTTAACCCCTATATGAACTAGCCCTAATAAAATATAATTTACAACCCCTATAGTTTACAATACAACATATAACCATTATAAACAAATGCATAACCCATATAACTATTGACACTTAATCCATAACCCATAACAACTAAATTCCCTAACTCATAACCCTTATAACACCTAACGCTACAATCCATAATCCATAGAACCCTTAACTATTATCTCATGAGCCTTAATCCCATAATTCTTAGCTCTTGAATACTAACACTAATAACCTCTTAAATATGAACCCTAATGCAAATAATCCCTAACATGTATAAATCCTAACACATATAATTATTAAACACCATAAACATAGCTTCATATTATCCTTAATCCTTAGAACGTATATTATCACTAAGCCCTAACTTTTGTAACTCCCCAAACCATTATCCCTAATGACCCCTAACTGATAAACCATATAACTCCTCTTACCCATAACCCTTAATACAACACTTGAATAATACTTATAAATACTAACTGATTATACTTACCCATTATGTCCAATAATAACCCCTAAACCTTGTAAACATTATACCACTAATCCCTATAACCTCTAATTATTAACCACGAACACATAGAATCAATAATATATAACCCTTAAACACCAACTCATATAACACCTCCCTGGAAACCTCACTAAATTCCAACCCACCTTTGAAAAGGTATCTATAACCCAAATTCATATATCATGTAATCATCGATCCCTATAACTTATGCTAACCCTTAACCACTAACCTAATCATTATAACACATGACCATGAACAAACCTTATAGCCTATAATATAACTCCTAAACTTTATAACCCTTAACCCCTAGCAACTATAACCCTAATTCTACCCAACCTTTACCTATATAAACATTAATCCTTATTACCCTAACCCTTATATCCTAAATCCATATAACCACCAACCCTTGTAATATCAAACCCTTAGAACATAAAACTTACGAATTTAATCCCTATAAATCCCAACCCCCATATCCACCAACCATTAACCCATACAACCCTTATCACCCCTAACCCGTGACCTTTATAATCCATAATATAACATCTAGCCCATATAACCAGCTACCCTTTTAACCATTTATCACCTGCAACCTCCTCTACCTTACTGTTATAACCCATGTAACACATATCCCTTATAACCCTTATAACTCTAACCCATTTATCCCATACAACCATTAATATTTAACTCTTATAATCAATATAATTTTTAACCCCTAATGCTAAATTCTATATCCTTTATTGATCTGTAAATGGGAGGCTTATAGCCTATTTGTCTCACCAATACGAGATTCTCTGCTAAAATAGTTATAATATGGATGTGTAGATGTCGTAAAAATTATTGACCATTCAAGTCCCAAGTCAAGTTGGGAAATGAAATTCGAAGCGAGTTGGTCGAATCGAAGCAAGTCAATCGAGTCAAAGTGATTCAGGTCGAGTCAATGCAAGTTAGGTCAAGTCGAAGAAAGTCGAGTCAAGTAGAAGCAAGTTGGGTCGAGTCGAGCCTGGTTGAGTTGAAGCAAGTTGGGTTGAGTCGAAGCAAGTCGAGTCGAGTTGAGGCAAGTCAGGTTGATTTGAAGCGAGTCATGTCGGGTTGAGGCAAGTCAGTTTTCTTCTAAGTCTAATCAACCAAGATATGTCCATTGGTCGGTTGGGGAAGGAAATTCGACCAAAAGGGAAACCAAGTCAATTTTTAATGTTCGATGACAATCAAGAACATTCCAGAAGTTGATGTGGCATATGATGATGAAAAATGCCCGACAAGGTCGGTTATGAGCTCAATGGTTGAAACAAGATTAGAAACACCCTGAATGAAAAGAAACGACTTTGGAAGAAGGGTTGTCGATTTCCAACTTCAGAATTCAATGCACATCTATAATTAAAGAGTCGTTATTCTAATGTATTAATCCACTGAGAACCATATTAACATAAAACAAGCTCATACAATAACACCACGAATTCCTCGTCTCTAGAATATACTCAAACAACCATTAAATTATAGTGCATACATTAACCACTCCTAAACAAACATAAACCACAACAATCATCAAACATAAACTCATATTTTTAACCTGGAAACCTTAACAAGAAAACCATCATTCTTTTGGCTTTGTCCATGCTCTTATTTATTTAGTAATGGGCAATTTACAGGATCTTTGGTACATGTCTATGCTCCTTAGTAACATTTGGGAAGCCTCTCTACATCATTCACAGTCAAAGCACCCCTTTCTCATTGTGGGGATACATTATATATAATTTTGAGTCAACTGAGAGGATAACTAGAAGGTCAAGTGTCCCCATTGCTTCAACTTCTCTCTAGTTCATCTCTCCTTTGTTTCTTTATTTATTTGTCTTTTATGCCACGTGGGTTTATTAATTTTTATACAACCATATACTACCTGACTTTACATATATTACGTACAAAATTGGACATCAATAATGATGAAATGGGGCCCTTCATGTCAACAAGTCGATCTCCTTCATTTCCCATAACCTTAACGATGCATCTATTGTTCATCTTTGAGTCTTGTTCCAATAGCCAATTGTTCTTGTTGGATCCAATTCGGATCACACCTCCCCAATGGGAGGCTTTTGGTCCCCAAAAGATGCCAAGGATAGATGAGGTAACTTTCCTGCAATTTGGTTCCTCTCATACCACTTTGCTTTCCTTGCAGTCTATCCCTTGAGAGAAATCTTCCATATTTCTCTATGTCCTTTGCGAGTCATCAACTCCTTGTGCTGCAAAACTATGTCTTCCTTCAACTCCTCAAGACCATGAGGTGAAAATTCTTCTACAGTGGGAGGATTTTTTTTTTCTTCCTCCTCGTCCAGGATGGAGGGTTCAAACAAATTCAAATATTCCACATTCACAACTGAGCTGATCTGTATATAAGGTGGGAGTTTTAGTCTACAATAATTCTCATTCACTTGATCAATGATCTCAAATGGTACATATCTAAGAAGCTTGATTTTGTTCTTTTCTCCTTGTAGTTGTTCCTTATTGAGATAGAGCCACACCTTATCTCCAATACAAAACTTATGATCCTCCCTGTGTTGATCATGCCTGGCTTTGTACAAATGCTAGATCTTCTCGAGCTACTCCTAAACCCTCATATGTAACTGTCTGATCTTGTCCACAAATGTGATTTCCTTTTGTTATTCTCCTTGTAATTTTGCTTCTTCCCTCTACTTTCCATAAATGATGTCAAAAGGTGAAGGAGGTAAATAACCAAAACAAGTATCGAAAGGAGACTTATTGGTGGAAGAATTAAGTGCTCTATTATAAGAGTGTTGAATGTAGATTGTCTGCACATCCCAAGTCTTTGGATGTTTGTTATTGTATCCTATCAATAGCTTCACCAACGTCTTGTTTACGACCTTAGTTTGTCCATCAATTTGAGGATGAAAAGTAGTGTAGTACTTCAATTTGGTATCCATTCTCTCCCAAAGAGCTGTCCAAAATATCCCCAATAACCTTTTGTCCCTATCAGATATGTTGGAGGTTGTAAATCCAAAATGTACCTAGACATGGCTGAAGAATAGTTCAGTTGCTTCTCATCTTGAGATTGTCTTCTTACAAGGAATGAGCACACATAGTTTTCTGAAACGGTCCACCACAATGAACAAATATTCACGGCCTCTATGAGTCATGGGTAAACCTCCAACAAAATTCATTAAGATGCTCTCCCATGGCCTATTTGGTATTTGCAATGGCATGTACAAACCAAGTTTCTATTTGCTTGGCTTACTAGTGATGCAAATAACACAACCTCTAACAAAATTTTCCACCTTCTCCTGCATCTTTGGCCAATACAAGTATCGTTGTAGATTTTCCACTGTCTTTGTGATGCCAAAATGCCCCAAAAATCTATAAGTGTGTGATTCTCTCATCAATTGCACTCAGTAATGGAGTAACAGAGTAAGTGTGTGTTGAATTCAGTAATGGAGTAATCGTGCACCTTGAAATAAAATAGATGTTTGATTCTGCGCCATGAAAAATTAATTTTGATTACACTCGCGCCTTATCTTATGTTGTTATATGATTGATTTAGTAATTAAATTCCCTTGTGCCATGAACAATAATGAAGTTGATCGATTGATCTAGTTGTTTTTTGACTTGATTGTGTTAGTGGGATGTAGACACCTCCTTGTTCCTTACAACAGTCGCCAGCCCTGAGACCTTAAGTGTTCAAAATCAATTGAATGAATCCTAGGCTTGAGCATTGCTTATGTGTCCCAGAGGTCCTAACCTTGCAGGGTAGGTTGGGCGGGTAGTCATTTTGACATTCAATATATGGTCGATCATTGTTTATAAATTGCTTCAGTTGATTGTCATGGTTGAAATGCATCACCATTTATGTTTATGCGTTGGTCAGGTGTCATTGTCATTTATGTTGATGCATTAGTTGCATCATTATTGATTACGACGATGAGTCACTTGTAATGATTTTAATTATGATGTCGTTTGATTATGTGCTGCTATGAATTATCTGTTGTCGTTAATTTCCTAATGCTTTAAATTTTTTTAGCTATTGTTCGTCACTTTTCCTAGTCATAACAGAGGGGTCATTACATATGGTATCAGAGCGGGTTCAACCCTGCGACTTGGGATCATTATGCCTTCCATTGTATCAAACACTTGATTAATAACTTATCGCTAATTAAATTGAATTGTGTCCTTGTAGGTAATCATGGTTAGAGTGTTGGAAGATTGGTTGTTGTCATTGATGTCAACCCTAGTCATGGGTTTTGGACAACAAGATTGATAAATGTATTTGGACATGAAGGACAATGCACATGCATATACAACACCCATGAATGGATAGTATACATCATGTTGTTTTCGGTGGTATGTGGCATGTCACATGGATCCTCATGGTTGAGGAGAAATGGTGAAGATGTGAAAGTGAATTGAAGAAGGAAGTACATGTAGGCCACGAAGATAATTAAGAAAATAATTACAAAATAAGAGGTGTCGGTCGGCCCTAATGTTAAAGAGTAGACATAAATGGGTATAAATAAAAACATCATTATACATTCATTTGATACAAGTCAATTCGAGGAGGAAATAAGAAGTAAAGAAGGCCAAAAATCAAAGGGAGGATGAAGTCTTTTGGTGATGTGTTCTAAGGTATGTTATTTTGGTCATCTTACCATTTTGCTATAATTTTTTTATAGAAAGATTAAGATGGTTAAATCGCTATTGTAGTGATATAAGACATATAAAGTTACCTTTGGTAAGAATTTCATCTCTTGATTCACTATAATTATGGAGATACACTACGTGGAAGATAGGGTTTGTGACCCAGGTCCACGAAGACTAGTCAATAAGGTGTTCCGAGTGAAACAATCATAAATTCTTCATCGAGAATCCAAATGATGTGGGACAAATTTCATTGGAAAGAGTACGGACTTTGGTTTCTTGTGTGGAGATTTTAGAATGGGATGTTAAATATTGGTGCAGGGCGTTTTGTTTAAGTTGGGTCTCTGAATAGACCAGAATTGAATAAAGTCTATTCTTTCTATAACTTCTTTTGGGAGGAGGGATTCAAGGAGTGAAACTTGGAGAGTTTTAGAGAGAGAATACATTGAGTAATATTATCTACAAGATCAGAGTACTCCAAGAATTGAAGAATTGCATAAATTGAAGAGTCTCGGGAAGCATTATCAGGTTTTATTTGATGGTTGGTTGATGGTTATGGTTTAATGTAAAGTTTTATATCTCTCATATACTCTTGGGTGGAAGGAAGGGGCAAGGATGGAAGTTAGATCTCTCTTGATATTGGAGAGTTGTATCTTCCTATTGGAGGTTTATCTCTCCCTTTACATTTTAGGCTGTAGCTACCTTTGGAAGTCATTACTTCCCTTGAACAATAACTATTGATTATTTCTCATATATTGTGCATGAGTGTCGCATTGGTGTATTGAATTGTAAATGGTATACTATTGTTCATTGCTCATTGAGATATAATTGAATAGTTCCCAATTATAAGTTGAAAAATGTTTTAAAATTTTACTTGATACTGATTCACCCCTCCAGTATCAACATTTTCTCGAGAGCCCGATTACCTTCATAATACGGTTTAACCAACTGGAAGAAGATCCTAAGAAAGAAATGGAAGACAAAATTCCAAATGGGATTCCACCATTTGATAAGGTAATTTTGAATACTGGAGCTAGTGGGAATGGAAACTTACTTGAAAGCTCTTGGAAAATGTTTGGTTCTCAGTTGCTTTGGGATACAATGCTTTGAAGAAACCCAGTACTTGAGACAGCTTCAGAGGAAGAAAAAAGAACAACAAATTGGCAATAGATACCATCTGGATGGATTGACAGATTCAAAGAAATCCAAGGTGGGATCATGTGCATCATCAAAAGAGATTTAGGACAAGCTACAAGACCTTTATGTAAGGGAAGGCGAAGAAGAAGAAGAAGAATAAGAAGTTGAAGAAAATTACAACATCTCAGATTTCAAAGAAGAAAATAGAATTAGGTTCTTTTGCTTTAATTGTGAAGAGTAGGTCATGTTGAATTTGAATGTCCCTCATCCAAATGTTGAAAATGACATTGAAGAAGAAAATTCAATGAAGAAGAATAAAATCGAGACAAAATTATTCAACAAGAGATGAAAATCTTAAAAAATTGAAGCATGTTGAAGTTGAAAATAACAAGCTCAAAAGAGGGCAAAGAAAATAGAAGTGAATTGGGTGGTTATGAAAAAAAAGTTGTAATCTTGAAGAAACAATTAGAGAGACTTTGAGAAACTAAGAGGGCTAAGACCATTTTCCTTGAAACTCTACTCGAAGAAGAAAGAATAGGAGAAGTAAGGAATGTCCAAATGATGAAGAAGAAGAGATTGTGAGAAACTTGAACAAAGTTGTCTCATTGAGGAGATCTTAAGAAACTCTCAAGTTCTAAAGACTGTACATCTTGGATGCATGGGTGAAACAATACAAAGAAGATGCAAATACCAATAAGAAGGTTGAGAAAGAGATACAAAAGGCAGTTGATGAGAAGTGGACAAGAATGCCAGAAAGAAGGAATGATTACAAAATAGATGAATATCCAAGAAGACCTCCTACCTTAAGGAATCAAAGAAGCTTCAATCAATATGAAGGAAACTACAAAAGAATATATCATGAACACAGTTTTACATCACAAAAGCCCACCTCCTAGGTATCAAAATTCTTTCTTGGTCATTGTTATACTTACTGAAATTTTTGGACATAAGGCAATTAATTGAAGAGATCAATGAAAGGAACACATACACAAGAAACATGAATGGTGTAAATAGAGATATGGAAATAATCATGGATTTGTCAACATAGAGGTTATAATTCATTTTCCCCATGATGGACAAAAAATATTGCATGCTAAAATGTAATTATCTTGGTCTAAAAGCGAATTCTGAGATATATGAATGAAGATGTCCCTATGCCAACCACAATATGGAGAAGAGATTCCAAACAAAGAAGATTGTTGAATAGCATTGACCCATTTGAAAGTAAAAAGAGATGAATGGTACATATTATCTGATTGGATGTTCTTCACACATGAACAGGTCAAGACAAATTCATCATCTTGAAGAGAAAGGGTGGCAATGTTGCATTTGGAGGATGACTCATCTACCAAAATACTTGGAGAAGGTGTGATAGAGCTTGGAAGAAAAATATAAAGAAAATAATGTTATATTGGTTGAAGACTTGAGTCATAATCTATTCAGTGTTATTAAAATGTGTGATCAGGATACACTCTTACATTGATTCCCAAAAATGTAAAACCAAAGAAAATAACTTCGGGGAAGATTGGTTGCAGTTGCAACAAGAAGATGAACAACATATACATCCTAGACATGAAGAGAAGGCAGCCACTGAATTCCAATGAAGAAAATGTCCCAAAGAGACCAAAAATAAGGATGAAGTATTGTGGAGTGCCACATGTTTAGGGGAGAAACCCCAATGAAGTTACATTTCCATTAAAATCAGGGGGGAGCGGCCCTAACCTTTGCCAGTGATGTCAAAGGGAGAGAAGTGGGATCATGGTGAAAGGGGCATGGGTGTTTCCATCAATGACAAAGGGAGATTGTTGAAAGATTGGTTGTTGTCATTGATATCCACCCTAGTCATGGGTTTTGGCCCATAAGATTGATAAAGGTATTTGGACATGAAGGACAATGCATGCATATACAACACCCATGAATGGATAGTATACATCATGTTGTGCCGATTGGTATGTGGCACATCACATGGATCCTCATGGTTGAGAGAAATGAATTTACAGAGAAGATGACAAATTAGATTGAAGAGTACATGTAGGCCACGAAGATAATTAAATAAAAGAACTGCAAAATAAGAAAGTGTCAGGTCGGTCGTAATGTTAAAGGAAGTGACATAAATGGTATAAATAAACATCATTATACATTCATTTGATACGTCAAATTTAAGAGGAAATATGAAGTAAAGAAGCCCGGTTCAAGGGAGGGATGAAGTCTTTTGGTGATGTGTTCCTAGGTATGTTATTTTCAGGTCATCTTACCATTTTGCTATAATATTTTTTCTAGAACGATTCAGATGGGTGAAATCACTATGGTATTGATAAGACTAAGGTACCTCTGGTAAAATTTCATCTCTTGATTCACTATAATTATGGAGATACACTCTGTGGAAGATAGGGTTTGTGACCGATCCACGAAGCTAGTCAATAAACATGTGTTCGGGTCAAAAAATCATAAATTCTTCATCCCTATAATCCAAATGATGTGGGAAAAATTTCATTGGAATGAGTACGGACTTTACTTTAGTTTATTGTGTGTGAGTTTGAGAATGGGATGTTAAATATTGAAATGAGGCATTACGTACAAGTTAGGTCTCACGAATAGACCAGGAGATTGAATAAAGTCTACCATTCTTTCTATAACTTCTTTTTATGGAGGATTCAAGGAATTGAAAATTGGAGGAGTTTCAGAGGAATACATTGAGTAATATTATCTACAAGATCAATTACTCCAAGAATTGAAGAATTCTTGGAATAGAAAGAAGTCTTAGGAAGCATTATCGGGTTTTATGTGATGATTGGTTGATGGTGATGATTTAATGTAAGTTTGTATTATCACCCTTCTCTTGGGTGGAAGGGAAGGGGAAAGGATGGAGGTTCAACTCTCTCTTGATATTGGAGGATTGCATCTTCTCTTGGAGGTTTATCCCTCCCTTTACATTTTGGAAGTTGTAGCTACCTTTGAAGTCATTACTTCCCTTGAACAATAACTATTGATTATTTCTCATATATATTGTACATGGTGTACTATGGTGTATTGGTGTAAATGTTATACTGTTCATTATATTGGATATAATTGAATAGTTTAACTATAAGTTGAAAAGGTTCTAAATTGTACTTGATGCTGATTCAACCCCCTCTAAGTAATCCAACATAGAGGAGGCGATCATGGAGGCAGACGATGTGGTGCTATGGGAGGAGGTGTGACACCTCTAGTAGCATCCATGGGAGGGCCTAACCCCCAAGGAGAAGAGAATTCATTGAATGAGGTAGGTGTTGTGGGGGATGTGGTTGGAGTTGATGATGTCCTTTGAGATGTCATAGGCCTTGATTAACTAACTAGATAGAGATGAGGCTAGAGCACATGTACTAGTAGTATTCACAAGAACTCTAGAAGGTCAAGTTTCCTGAGTTTTTAGTAGTATTCACAAAGAACTCAAGAAGGTTAAGTTTCCCGAGTTCATGGGTGCCACAGAAGGTGCAACCACCAAGGCATGGTTGGAGAACATGGCGATGTGCTTTTCACTTCGTGACTACACCTCCAACATGAAAGTTTGCATGGCGGTCTTTCAGCTAAAGGGGAGCATCCCTCTATGGTGGAATATGATCCTACCACAATTGAACATGGTTTTCGAAGACATGTCATGGGAACTGTTCGAGGAGCGGTTCTGAGAGAGGTATTTGTCAGAGGAATTAATTGAGCACCATCTCAATGAGTTCAATGCCTTACAACAAGGTGGTCATACGGTGCTTGAGCATGAGGCTCGATTCATGGAGTTTCTTAGGTATGCTCCACATCTGAACACCGAGAAGCTCAAGGTCAACAAGTTTGTGTTCGGCCTTAACGTCGACATTCATGCGAAGGTGAGGATACTAATTCCTTAGATGTTTCACGATTTAGTCCAAAAATCCCTCATAGTTGAGGAAGAGTTGATCATCGGGGGTCAGGGAAGGTCTCCTGCAATACTGACGAGACATGCAACATCTGGTGTGAAACAACATCAGATCCCATCTAGAAATTCATCAAGGTATCGAGAAACGCTAAGAGGATCCACGTTCGCGATGCCATGAAGAACGACTCCTCAACAACAGACTCGCTAAAAAGGACCACAACATTAGAAACACCGTCATCCATAACATCAGCAGATTAGGCCTGTTCAACAAAACATACTAGGATTCCAGGCTGGTAGGCCAGAAGATTCTACTTTGGGGACTAGGAGTACTGGACCAAAGACTAGATGCTGGACATGTGGAGAGCCACATTACCAGCGTGACTCTCCAATTGAGAGGGCCAGAGAAGCCAGGTCAGTCGGGCACACTACCGTTGGATATTTGGGCAAGGCCCACATGATTCATACAACGGTGAATAACCGCCAGGCCGAGCACCAGACTACTATGCTCGAGACGTCAGGTACCATCACTGACCAAACCTTTAGTATTTTTATAGATCCTCGTGCTACAAAGAGCTTTATTTTTGGTTCAATTCTAAAAAGAATCAAGGTAAAGGTAGTCGAACAAGACGAGTTTATATACATGTAAATGGATTCGGGTGCCAAGCAGAAGGTTAGAGGAAAGGTTACAAATTGTATCCCTAACTTGGGAGATTTTGTAATGTAGGAAAACCTGTACATCATGATCAGTATGGACTGGTTATAATCGCATGATGTGATACTCGACTATAAGATGAAACAATTGAGTTTGACCGATGATGAGGGATAGAGACTAGTGATTGTAGGAAGAAACCAGGGAGTTTCCTTAAGGTTCATTTCTTTACTACATCTACTGAAGATCACGCGCAAAGGATGCAAGCTATATGCAATATTAGTGCTAAACGACAAGGGCATGGAAGAAGGATTAGAAAACCTTTCGGTATTATGAGAGTTTGCAGACATGTTCCCAAAAGAGTTACCAGGTTTTCCATCGGAAAGAGAGATGGAATTTAACATCAACTTAAAACCTGGAACTGAACCGATAGCAAGAACACCTTATCGAATGTCGACCCCTGAGTTACATGAGTTGAAAATGAAACTGAATGATATGTTTGACCTAGGACTCATACGCCCAAGTGTTTCACCTTGGGGTGTGCCTGTTATATTCATAAGAAAGAAGGATGGGTCGTGGAGACTCTGTATTGACTACCGTCAAATGAACAAGGCAACGATCAAGAACCCGTATCCGTTGCCAAGAATAGACAATTTGTTTGAACAAATGAAGGGCGCGAGTGTGTTTTCGAAGATAGACTTGAGATCATGATATCACCATCTACAAATCAAAGAGGAAGACATTCCTAAGACCACATTCAAGATGAGGTTTAGACATTACGAGTTTATCGTTTTACCGTTTGGACTAACAAACTCCCCAGGGGTATTCATGAGGTTGATGAATGGGGTCTTCCGTGACTACTTGGACAAGTTTTTTCAAGTATTCATTGATGACATATTAATAGATTCTCGGATGACGGAAAAACATGACAAACATTTGTGCTTGGTACTACAATGTTTACGAGAAAACAATTTAAAGGGAAATTGTCGAAATGCTCTTTTTATAATTCAAGGATTCATTAGTTAGGGCATGTTATCTCCGACAAAAGCATCATTGTGGATCCAACGAAGTTAGAGGATATTATGGAATGACCTGCGTCGATGAACGTACCAGAAGTATGAAGCTTTATGGGTTTAGCAGGATATTATTGACGGTTCGTCGAAGGTTTTTCGAAGATAGAAAATCTGGTCATGGAATTGCAGAAGAAAAACAAGAAGTTTGTATGGACTGAGAAATTTGCAAAATCATTTTGAAGGCTCAAGGAGTTGTTTATGAAAATGCCGATACTAAAATTCCATGACATGTATGAGGAATTCTTAGTATGCACAGATGCATCCAATGAAGGCTTAAGTAGAGTCTTGATGAAAGACTATCGAGTGATCGCTTACATCTCAAGGAAATTAAGAAAGCATGAGGAGAACTATGCAACACATGATTTGGAGTTATTGGCCATTGTGGAGACACTATTAGATTGTACAAAAATTTGAACTAAAAACATACCATTATGGTTTGCAACACATTTTTACGCAAAGTGACTTGAACGCGCGACAAAGGCGTTGGTCAAAATTTCTTAGTGAATATGATTTTGAGATTACTTACATAAAAGGAACAATGAACATAGTGGCAGATGCATTGAGTCAGAGACCACACATATTTTTGGTGATACCTCTTCAGAAAAATATTCAAGAAAAAATTCTAACTATACAGTTCGACGATGACTGGTATAAGGAGGTTAAGGAAAATATCAGACAAGACACCATGTTGGTACCAACGTTTGAAGGATATGCATTGGAAAAAGACGGATTGATGAGGTATAATAACTATATTTGTGTACCTCCTAATGAAAAACTGAGAAGTTTGATCTTAAGTGAAGGTCATAGATCACTATACATGGCTCATCCAGGAGTCACAAAGATGAGGGCAGACCTTAAGCCCTTATTCTTCTAGAAAGGAATGAAGGCAGACATAGTTAGCTACATGGCGAGGTGTCTAGAATGTTAGCAAGTGAAGGATGAACATAGACATCTGGTAGGATTACTACAACCACACACTATTCCAGAATTTAAATGGGAGGTCATTTCGATGGACTTTATTGTGGGATTGTCGCTGATGACAAGGAGGCACGACTCAATTTTCATGGTAGTTGACACTCTAACGAAGAGTGCAAATTTTATTCCTATGCATATGATGTATCAGGCGCCCGAAATATCTATAATTTTTATTAGTGAGATTGTGAGATTGCACGGCGTGCCTAAAAGGATCATATCCGATTGAGGATCGATGTTTACCGAACGATTTTGGACTAGTTTCCAAGAGGCCTTGGGAACCCAACTTAACTTTAGTACAACGTATCACCTAGAGATAGACGGGAAGATAGAAAGAATGAACCAAATCTTGGAAGATATGTTGCATATGTACGTTATGGACCAACAAAAGCATTGGGAAGAGTTCTTTCCACTAGTAGAGTTTGAGTACAACAACAACTATCAAAGTACCATTAAGATGGCACCATTTGAGTTTCTTTACGGGCGACCGCATCAGATGCCTTTAAGCTAGGATAGGCTTGAGGATAGGGTCCTGGTATTACCAGAAGAGATCAAGGAAATGGAATAACAAATGAAAATGATAATACAAAGGATTAAAGAAGTGCAATATTGACATAAGAGTTATGTCGATGCGCATCACGTCGACCGTAATTATGAAGTTGGAGATTGAGTGTTCTTTTCGGTGAAACCGCACAAGAGTTCGATCAAGTTTGGAAAGGGTGATAAACTCTCTCATAGGTTTGTGGGACCTTTTGAAGTCGTGGAAAGCAAGGGGCCCGTGACCTGTTGAATAGACTTGCCTTATTCTTTGAAGCATATGCATGATGCTTTTCATGCATCTGTTTTGAGACATTATGTTAGTGATCCTACACATGTGATTGACATGAGTTTCTTGCAGGTGTCAGATGAGGGTGCACTCACAACGGAGCTAATTCACATTCTAGACCATCTCATTTGACATCTATGACGTTGAACAGTCAATCAGGTCAAGGTCCAGTGGGAAAATTACAGTCCACACTAGACTACCTAGGAGGATGCATATGGTATGCGCCAACAATTTCTGTATTTATTCGATAGTTAGACATATATATCTTGTTAGATGCTTTATTTACTGCCTTTCTAAACTGTACAAGTTCAGGATGAAGTCTAAAACAAGAGGGGGTGTATGTAACATCCCGCTCTTGCAAGCACATGTTATCGGCTATTCTTTGAGGACACTTGCGTGCAAGTGATCCAGTTTTAGTATATGGTTGTCTATTTTTCTTATGGATTCTTATGATGATGTTGATGGATTATGATTTATGTTGTTTTGGTATCTATGTATTGACATATGTTACTGATGAGTTTCCCCTGAGTGTGCAGGACACTTGACAGTTTGAGGATGTTGATGGCATCAATGGACCTCCTTGGACTCTGGATTGAGTCAGGGAGTGGATTGTATTGGTTTGAGTATTTCATTTATGCATATGTGACATATGATCAATTATTATGATGTTCTTTATGGATCATTGACATTGTTTTGTTGATGTTCTTCAGGTTGATGATTTCTTGCTGATATAACTCACATAAGGAGTAAAGAGGCCATGCACATAAACCATATATTGAGGGAGAGGTGTGGAAGCATCCCTATCACATACTACTAGTACTCCCATCGTGGATCGAATTGTAGGTTAATGATTTCCTAGTTCGAGAGATCCACGATGTCATGAGGGAAGAATGAGACAATCGCTCACGAAGATTTCTAAGGGGCGTGCAGTAAGGCAAATTCCTTATTCTTAGAATCCCTTAGTCTCTCACAAGGTCGCTCGAATGGAGTGTTGACTCCAGGGGTTGGACAACTATCAAAACCAGTCAAAGGAGAGAAACACTCTTGGAGCACATAGTGTGTCTTGAAGGGTACATCGTGTGATTAAAAATTTGAATCAAAGGCGAGTGGCACCCTTGGAGCACACAATGTGTCTTGAAGGGCACGCCATGGAATTAAAAATTGAGTTAATGAATCTAGGTGGCCTAGAAAACTTTGAGCGAATGTTAAAACTTGTAAAATCTTGAGCATTGCCAAATTAATTAATTAATTAATTAATTAAAGAATGAATTTGTTAATCATAATCCCTAAGGGTCTAAGCCTTTGCAAATAAAAATTTAATTAAGCCCAAGTCCAAGTTAGTGAGAAGACTAAAAACTAATTTTATAAATTAAATAATGTGGGGATAAAATAAATCAATTTAAGAAATCAAGGAAAATAAAATAAATCTAAAGAGTGATTTAATACACATTTGTTCAAGTAATTACCAAATTGGAATTTAAGGTAAAAATTGGAATAAAGCTAAAGGAAAGGGTACACATATAAAAGAATATAGAGTCTAGTTAACAATAGTCTAACTAGGAGAAGATTCCTATTTTAACTCAACTCAGTTTTAGAAAGGCCTCAGTCATTAATTGGAAATAAAGGGAATAAAGGGACAACTAGTAGTGATTTTAGGAGCTCTTTAAGGAGGGGTGAGCGAAATTGACTTTTAATTAAAATAAATTGTGGATTTACTTGTGCAACTAAGGGAAAGGGTGACAAGTGTATGGGGAAAATAATTCCTAATTAATTATTTAAAAAAAGTGAATTAAATGTGCAAGTGGCAAGGTGTCACTAAGTTATCCTCTGCAATTTCATTATTCCCTCAATGAAATTTAAACATTGTGTTACTCTACGCATTCTTTTGGCTTAGGATTTTTTTTTTTAAATGAGTATCCTCTGCCTTTTTTTTTTCTCAGCAAATTCATAAATAATTGTCCCAGAGATGTGAATTCTCCCCGTGTCTTCCCTTTGTTTTCCTCTACATTTTGCAAAAAAAAAAATCTCACCTAGAACTGTGCATCCGTCCTGTGCCTTCATTCAGGACAAAACCCCACACCTTCACTCAAGAATATTGCCATGTGTGGGAGCATCTATCCTGCAACTTTACTAAAAAATTACTCTATGTTTTCACCCAAGATATCTCTATGTTTTATCTATAACTTGACTATGTTTTTTTTACCTTTTTCCTCAATGGTATGTCAGGGATTTATATCTAAGCTTGTTTTTAACTGGACTACGTTTTAACCTATCTACGCTTCAGTCCCCCCCTTTTTTTCTATACAGGAAATGAGTTCATATATTTAACTCGACGTTCATCTAAACTGGACTACGTTTTACCCTCAGTTCCTCTACATTTTCGTAACTTAAGACACCATGTTTGTTTGGGGGGAAACACCTTGCGTTTGCCTCGAGTTTCTCTGTGATTCCATCAAAATGCATTGAGTGGTTGGGTATTTGTTGGTGGATCAGTGAATTTGATTCAGATTCTTGCTGGTTCTAAGGTCTCTTTTATGTGTGTAGCACTAAATTACATGGTCCTAGATACTCTAAATAATAGGCTTGATCCAGATATGACGTGTTCCCTCTAACCCTAATGTAATGGGAATTTTTATAATTGAGTATTCAATTAATAAGTTGTCCATGATTGGTTTTATGTTAAGCATTTCCTCAATATAATGTCTATTTAATATTGCGGTGCAACCGCTCTGATATCCTACTATTCTTTCTTTATATACGTGACACTTTCGTTATTTTTGGGTAACCTGGTATTACAATAAACACTAAATTTCCTGGGTCAAAGTAGTGATTATTAAATATGATTTGGTGCTTGAGCTTACCATGTCCTTGTGTTGGGGTATTTATTCGTTTTTCATTGTCGTTGTATCATGATCCCTAGAAAGGCAGAACCCTTCTCTAATTGTTTTTGGTAGAATCTTCAATGAATTTGACTTTGATTTTTTACAAACTTTATCTATTATATGTAAATGAATTCTTGTTGTTTTGATTAAAAAGATTTATGATCTCCTTAAGGGTTCTTACTTTTGTTTATGTAATTAAACCTAGCTTCCCTTATATAATTATTAAGGGTAGTTTCATAATGTAAAGATGCATAGTCAAGCTACATGAAGAGTTGTCTTATTATGAAGCTTGAAGCACTTGATAATTGATATTGTATTTATATTCTTTTGTACCATGGAATAAAACTATTGATTTCCCTTGCGCTTCGAACTTAATGTGATTGGATTTCTTGAGCAATTGAAAAAAATAATGATTACACTTACGCTAGTAATTATGTTGACCTATGATTGTCTAGAAATTAAATTACTCTTGTGCATTTATACAAGGTTGATTTAGGATTGTTTTAGTAATCAATCTACTTTTACGCCACTAAAAATGTTAATGAATAAATGATTGAGAGATTGATTTCCCTTACGCCATGGGTTATGTTGATGATTAAGTAATTAGATTGCTTTGCACTATGGACTAATGATGATGCATAAATGATTACACTTTTAGAATACTCGCGCGCATTGTAACAATGTTGATGTATGATTCCTAAGTGATCAGATTAATTGCGTGCATTGAATGATGATGATTTATGTTTATTTGGTTATTAGATCACGTGTGCACCTTGAAAATAATGTTGATTTATTGTTGAATTCAGTAATGGAGTAATCACGTGCCTTGAAATAAAATAGATTTTTTCTTCTGCGCCATGAAAAAATAAAGTTGATTACACTCGCGCCTTAACTTATGTTGTTGTATGATTGATTTAGTAATTAAATTCTCTTGCGCCATGAAAAGTAATGAAGTTGATTGATTGAGCTAGTTGGGTTTTGACTTGATTGTGTTAGTGGGATGTAGACACCTCATTGTTCCTCATAACAGTCGCCAACCCTGAGACCTTAAGTGTTCAAAATCAATCGGTTGAATCCTAGGCTTGAGCGTTGCTTATGTGTTTTCATGATAAATTCATTTCACTTATGATTTGTTGTATTTCAACATTGAAATCAAAATAAATGATTAATTTTCTTCTTATCTGAGTCATTTTTCTTAGTATTATCATCCAAATCAATGCAACTTATTGTTTAATGTTATATTATTATCACTGAAATCAATGCACCTTATTATTTTATGTTATATCATTGTTAAAATGAATACAACTACTTGATTATGACAAATCATTTTTTATTGTATCAACATTGAAATCAATGCATATTTTTTTGCATTAAATCAATGCAACTAATTGTTCTAAATCATAGAGCACAACTAATATAGTTCCCTTAAAACTTTCTCCAAGAATATATCAAAGAGCACAACTAGGATAGTTCACTTAATATTTAATGTTATTGCTTTCAACGAAGTTTTTTATGTACTCAATATTACATTATTCTTTTAGGAGGGATACACGTCAACTCCAGTTGAACATGTTTTTTACATTTTATATATATTAATATTATAATTGTTTTAATGTGCAGATACTAATAGATAAATCACATATAATGTGCAAAGACTACATCATCCTTGAATTCATTTCACTTGATGAATTGTTGTATCTCACAGTTGAAATCAATATAGATGATTAATTTCCTTCATATCATTTCTTCAATCAATGCACCCTCTTGTTTTCTGTTATATCATTGTTAAAATCAATACAACTACTTGATTATGTTAAATCCTTTTTTTTAATATCATCACTTAAATAAACACATATTTTTTTTGCATTAAATCAATGCAACTAATTGCTCTAAATCATTTATCACTGTGTTAATTTACTTTGTATTATTTCTTCAATTAATTAATACACTGAATCATTTTTCATAGTATTGTCACTAAAATCAATGCTCTTATTTCTCTAAATAGTAAATAGTAATAGTAATAGTAAATAGTAAATATTGAAATATTAATATATATATTAAAGTTTTCCATCACTTCCCACGTTCGATTTCCAGCTGGAATTCTCAAAGTGACATGTCCCAGGAGTGATTTGTAAGAGTGACATGTCCCAGGAGTTATTTGTTAAGTCCTCTACTTTGGTCAAAAAATAAGGGGTGTTCTTGTAAATACACACACACACACAAATCCATAGAGAATTGCCTTTTTATTCCATGTTTGTTGCAGAAATCCACAAATTCCTTTGAAGTAAACTCTTCTCCATTATCAGATCTCAAACATTTTATTTTTGAATCCATTTCATTTTCAACCATTTTCTTATATACCTTGAATTTTTCAAATGCTTCTGACTTATTCCTGAGAAAAAAAATTGCAGTCATTCATGTATAATCATCAACCAATAACATAAAGTATTTCTCACCTTTTAAAACCTTTGTTCTAGTTGGTACAACTAGATCAATATGCACAATTTTTAGTGGTCTTTTTGTTGAGTATTCCTTTGATTTGAACCTGGTATTTGTTTGATTTCGTCTTTGACAATGCTTGCATAATGTGTTGGTTGGTTTCGTGATCTAGGGCATTTGTATGACTGCTTCCTTTTTGCTGAATTTGACAAGGTTATCGAAGTTTATGTGACCCATTCTTTTGTTCCATAGCCAAGATTCATCTTCCTTTTCTAGACAACACTTTTCATTTCCAATTTCACTTAATGCATATATGTTTCTTGAAGTTCTTGCAATCAATTTGTTTGGTCCTTCTTTTCTTATCTCACACTTCTATGAATTGAATGTAATTTTATGACCTTGGTCACACATTTGGCTTACACGTAGAAGATTATGTTTCATATCTTCCATTAGGAGAACATTTTATGCCTTGGTATTCTTGTTTCCAATTCTGACTGTCCCCTTTCCAATTATTCTCGTTGAGTCATCATTTCCAAAGGAGACCGATCCATCTCTTTCCTTTCTCAATGTAAGAAACATATCTTCATCACCTTTCATGTACTTTGAACCACCACCATCAACATACCAACTATGTTTCTTGTGTTTATATTGTAGAGAAAATGTGCATTCTTCATTTTTAAACCAATCCTGCTTTCTTATCCATATTCTCTACTGAGGTTCTTGTCTATGACTGTTTTTATTCTGTTTTGATTCTCTAGGAGGGACTTTCATTCTACAATATTTGGTCATGTTTCCAAAGTTGTTTCATTTGCAGCATTCCACTTTAGTTCTCAATGATTCAAAATTGTTGTAGATTATTCTCTGTGTTTCATCAAGCTTTATTGGATAACCATTTTTTGCATGACTTTCAAAGTTGTTTCTGTTCCTGCTATTAGCTCTGCAATTTATAGCTTTATGTCCAAAATTATTACATGCATAACATAAACCAAAAAATATATTTTGATACATGGGAGTTGAATATATTTTGAAAGGAGTTACTCTTCTGAATCCAGAGGCCTGCTTGTTTCTGACTATCGTTGATTTTGAAATATGACTCTTCTAGGTGGAGGAGTGTCCCTGTGAGCTTCCCTGTAAAACTTCTTGTCTCCTTTATCTATCTCTGCTTAGCTTCTTAGTTGTGTTTCTTGATATGTGGTTTTGGAGCTTGAGCCTCTCCTTGTCTAATTGTATCCTACCCCGAACTTGTCATGATGTGGACTTTGAATGTTGATAATATTATCCAAAACCTATGAGTTGTTTTGCATGTCCTTCTGTTGAAAGTATTTTCTCAATGTAACAACCTCTGCTTTCAAATTTCCAATGTTCCTATCTTTTTCTTCCATTTGTTCTTTGAGTTCTTCTTCGATTATTTTGTCTTGTTCTATTTGAACCTTTAATTCAGTGATCATCTACTCTAGTTATTTAGAGTTTCAATTTTGAGCGTCTTCTTTCTTTTCTAGTTCTGTTTGGAGTTTCTTATTTTTCTTCATTTCTCTTTTTATAACTTCTATAGAACTCAACAATACTTATATGTAGTCAACTTTTGTTTCTTCATACTCCTCTTCAATATATTCTTTATCTGAGTCTTCTATTTCCATGAATAGAACTCTTTTTGTCTCACTTTCACTGACTTCATCTTCGTCTAATGAGGAGCAGTCTTCTTTGGTGCAAAAAAAATTCTTGAAGACTTTCTTTTTGGTTATTTTTCCTTTATATGTTTGTTTATTGTTTGAATCATCTTCTTCATTTCTTTTATTTTTCGTGTGAGGAAATTTGTTAGAAAAATGACCAATACCATCAAAGTTAAAACAAATCAATGGAAGCTTACCTTTATATTTTTCGTCGGTTCCCTTTTTCAATCTTCTGAAAAATTTGGGCACTTCTTCATCGTCTTATGAGATTCCATTGTTGTTTCTATATTCTTTTTCTTTTTCCTTTTTCTTTCTCTTTTTCTTTGACCTTTTGGATGCTTTGAATGCTTCTTCTTTTATACCTGGATTTTCCTGTTCAGTTCACATTTCATAGGCTATAAATATTCCATGTAGTTCATCCATGCGTATTGATTCTATATCTACTCTTTCTTCTAGTGCCGAGATCTTAGGATCAAATCTCATTGGAAGAGATCTTAGTACCTTTTGAACAATTATAGATTCATCAACTTCTTCTCCCAATCCTATGATTGCATTCACTGTTTCATTAACTCGTAATAAATAAGCTGCAATATTCTCATCTTCCTTCATCTTTAGTTGTTTGAATTGACCTCTATAAGTTAGAAGCTTTGTTGCTTTGACTTTTGAATCTCCTTCATAAATATTCTGAAGTTTGTCCCACATCTCTTTAGTGGAGCTACAATGTATAACTTTGGTATAAACTAAATCAAAAAGACCATTCATAAGTGAATTTGTGGTGTTTGAATTATTTAGACTGAGTTTCTTTCCGTTTTCATTTGTTGGAAGAACTGCTAGTTCTTTGTATCCATCTACAACTAATTTCCAAACCTCAACTCCCTATTCTTGTACATATGTTTTCATCCTTATGATCTATAATGCATAGTTTTGTCCATCAAATGGTGGTATTCCATTTTTATACATATTGTTTCTCTCCATAATCTACCTTTCAGTGGTTAAACTGATTTCTGAAGGAACCTGCTTTGATACCAATTGTTGAATTACTGAGAGGGGGAGTGAATCAGTAATAGATACTTTTAATCCTTTTAACCACAATATGCAAGTGYTATTTATATTTATGATCAATATGTTACTATCATCCAACAAGTACAGAGTAAATAAACCATGAAAAAATGAACCATCATACACATACACAGACACCAGTATTTTTACGTGGAAACCACAAAATGCTTTTTCTTATATGTCTTGAAGAATTACATTCATTGGAAGCACCAACTTCCTTTTTTCTCCATCTACAACTAGAAGGAGGCTTCGACCCCCTATATTTTTAGGATACAACCTAAGGGAAGCTACAACTCCCAAATTCTCTAGCTACAACCAGAAGGAGGCTACAACCCCCTATGTTCTCTGATTACAATCGGAAGGTGGCTACAACCACCTATGCTTTCCCCTTACTGCCACCCTGAAATATAAGTAAGATGATGAAACCACTGCCACACTGTCACTATGATATATCCCACTGTAAAATTGTACCAACCTATACCACTAATATGTAGCCAACCCGTACCACTACCCTGTAATCACCCTTTAATTGTATTGAGTCTATACCAACCAAAAAAAACATATATGTGACCTATCTATTCTGCAACATGCGTATGTATGTGCCCTATATATACTTCAACCTGCGTATGTACACGACCTATCTGTACTGCAACATGCATATCCCTTCTGAAAACTAGGGTTTTCTCTCTCTGAAAACTTTGACCCTCTTTAGCCTTCGTCACATCAACCTGCAACCTATCGTTGTGTCCAGACAGTAATTATGCCCTGTGCATACATCCTCATACATATCCCTTAACAAAAAGTATCTATATCTCTCTATTCATGTGCCATACAAGTATAATCAAGAACACATGTAATAACTCTCACATGGACTAGAAATCAAACCCTTTCTGATATACAACCTCTCAATAGATCAACCACTTCACAAGTACAACCTCTCAACCATGTACCACCAAATTCTTTAGCTACAACCAGAAGGAGGCTACAACCCCCTATGTTCTTCGATTATAACTGGAAGGTGGCTACAACCATCTATCGTTTCCCTGTAATGCCACCCTGAAATATAGGTAAGATGATGAAACCATTGCCACACTGTCACTGTGAGATATGCCATTGTAAAATTGTACCAACCCATACCATTGACATGTAGCCAACCTGTACCACTACCTTGTATTCACCTTGTAATTGTACTGAGTCTATACCAACCAAAAGCAATAGATACACAACGTATATATTCTGCAACACGCGTATGTATGTGCCCTATCTATACTACAACCTGTGTATTTACGCGACCTATATGTATTGCAACCTGCATATCCCTTCTGAAAACTAGGGTTTTCTCTCTCTAAAAAATTTGACCCTCTTTAGCCTCTATCACATCAACCTGCAACCTATCGTTGTGTCCAGACAGTGACTGTTCCCTATGCATACATCTTTATACATATCCCTTAACCAAAAGTATCTATATATCTCTAGTCATATGCCATAAAAGTATAATCAAGAATAAGTGTAATAACCCTCACATGGACTAGACATCAAACCCTTTCTGATATTGATCCGAAATCGGATTCAGAAGCCTGACAGGGCTTGAAAAATGATCAAAACTGAAAGTGCTCAGAATCCGACGAAACCAACACCATTGCGTCCGTCTCGTCTTCCTGATTCTGGTGGTATATTTACTTTGTCAAACAGAGTCCGTATGGAGAGGATATCGCATTCTGTCCGAAAAGTCAAACATGCAAAAAATTTGCTGACTGTGCAGTCCGTACAGTCCGTACGGACGCTGACGTGGCATGTCCGTACAGACGACACATGGCATGTCTGTACAACTGACGTGGTGATTCTAGACAGCGACACGTGGCGGCTTCAAGAGGCAACACGTGGCAGGAAGTTTTGGACATTTGGGCGCACGGCTGGACCTATCCCGAGGTGACACGTGTCACCACTGGAAGGGTGACATGTGGCACGGGATGACGTCAGCAGCCTACATGTCAGATGACAAGGTGTACGGAAGATGACGTGTTAGGTGGTGATGTGGCGACCATACGATGACGTGGCTCAAATGACGTGGCAGGTGACAGAGCGTACGACAACGACGCGTGGCAGTACGTGGTCCAATCGGCAAGCGACACGTGTCATGTTTGGGTTGGTTGTAGAGGTTCCACGTGGCCCAGTCAAGGGCTGCCATGTGGCACCCCGTAATTAGCTATTGGTTTTGGAGTTATCAAAAGTTTTTGTGGTCGACCGGATTCGAACCGGTGACCTCCTCCACCAACCAAGAGCTTTAACAAAGTGCGCATAACCACTATGCCCGCGTTTGGTTCTTGTTTATTACATGGTTTCAAAAATATTTAACGTTGGTTATTGTAATGAACGGAAGGGGTGTCAGGCCGGGGTTTAGCCCCGACCCGAGGTTTTATTACATGTTATGTGACCATGTTATATTATATTTGCACGCGGGGTAATTTTTAGACCCACAGTCCTATGGTGTTACACATATGACCACTGTTGGCGCGTTTGTTTCAAATATGGTTTTTAAATGGTTTTTGCAATGGGTTTAGCCCACGGTTTTAGAACCGTTACCATGCGACCGGGTGTTAATGCGTGCAAGGGCTAGGGGCCAATGCTTAGCCTTTGGGCTAGCGCTTGGCCATATTAAGCCATGTGACCTTATCAAGAGGGGCGCGCGCCGGACTTGGGGGGGCTAAAGCCCAAATATTAACTATAATATAGTTTAAAGTGGGTTTTATAACCACTTTTGGGGTTTTTAAATATAATTAGCCCATTTGTAATGTAATTAATCCATTTTTGGGAGTTATTGGGCAGTTTTGGAGCCTAAATTCGTGGAGGAAGTTGGAGATGGAAAACTAACTTTACAACTATTTAACCAAGGCCTGTTTGAGGTCATGGGGGGAGCTTTGAGGGCATTCAGAACAGAGTTTTGCTGAGGAGAAGCCAAGCCAAAGCCAGTTTGAGGCAGAGAAGCTGATGAGGAGGAGACGCTGTTGGACCATTTCTAAGAGCTCCGAACGTCCGTTTTGCGTGCCATTTTTTGTGCATGGTTCTAGAGATTTGGACGAACATGACCAGATTAGTCTTGTAGCCATTCAACATTGTAGCGATGTACTTTTGAGCTTTCAAATAGAAATAAAGAAGCCTCCCTCACAGAGAAAAGGCCCGAAGATGTAGGCAAAGTTGTACCGAACTCTGTTATCAATCTACGTGTTATGGTTTGTTGTTTATGTCTTTTATTGCATTTCAGATTTGCACACATGTGTATATGGCTGTATAATTCCTCTTCTTTCCTCATTCCTTCACTAAGTTTCTCAATGGTTAATTAATGCATGAAAAATTAAAACTCAACCATAAGTCATTCGAAAAATCCTGACGGATCAGATATACAACCTCTCAATACATCAACCACTTCACAAGTACAACCTCTCAACCATGTACCACCAAATTCTCTAGCTACAACCAGAAGGAGGCTACAACCCCCTATGTTCTCCGATTACAACCGGAAGGTGGCTACAACCACCTATCCTTTCCTCGTACTGTCACCCTGAAATATAATTAAGACAATGAAACCACTGCCACACTAACACTATGAGATATGCCACTGTAAAAATGTACCAACCTGTACCACTGACATGTAGCCAATATGTACCACTGCCCTGTAATCACCATCTACTTGTACTAATTCTGTACCAACCAAAAAAAATAAATATTTGACCTATCTATTCTGCATCACGTGTATGTATGTGCCCTATCTATACTAAAGCCTGCATATGTATGCGTCTTATCTATATTGTAGCCTACATATGACTTCTGAAAACTAGGGTTTTCTCTCTCTAAAATCTTTGAACCTCTTCAGCCTCCATCACATCAACCTACAACCTGTCTTTGTGTCCAGACAATAACTATGCCCTGTGCATACATCCTCATACATATCCCTTAACCAAAAGTATCTATATCTGTCTAGTCATGTGTCATACAGGTATAATCAAGAACAAGTGTAATAACCCTCACATGGACTAGAAATCAAACCCTTTTTGATATGAAACTTCTCAATACATAAACCACTTCACAAGTACAACCTCTCAACCACGTACCACAAAAACCCTTAACCATATGCCAAGAAATACAATATGTGCCTCAACACTAACAAGATGTGTCAATGGCCTGCAGGGGTGTAGACCGATTGGCAAGTGCCGTGTATATCAAAGGAAATTTGTAAAGGAGGTGTCAAGTTCGATTCTCACCCCGACTAACCTATGCATCATTCATGCGGGCTATGTGGATGCACCTAGGGTTATAGTGGTAGTTGTCGGGTATCGACCCCATGTCACGCGAGTACGAGAACAACGAAGTTATCGATTTCCCCAGCAAAAAAACAACAACAAGATGTGTCAATTATAAATATTGATTATACTAGCATTGTATTTTTGTAGATATGACTTATACATAAAGTCCCATATAGACACTAATCTCTCTAGGTCAAATCCTCAAACCCCCATAACCATTTCTCATGTAGTCCACAAAATCAAACTACTCATAAAAATAAGACATACCTTTTGAACCGGTAGATAGATATGATGTACCTGATCACTATAGACCTTCCTGGGAGATTTATTTCAAAATCTAGAGACCTAACATCTTCATCTTCTCAATTTTCTAGGGATTTACCCTCATGTACATGCCCTATTATACTGATATCCCGCATACATACACACCCTACTCCACTGCAACCCGCGTACACCTAAAAAACTAGGGTTTTTTCAGTATTTTATGTAATTATGAAACTGTTGTCATCAACCCTTCATGCTACCTCAGACTTGCACAAATTTATATGTATCAATGAGTACCCGCAATAAAACTTACACAATAATATATATTCAATGTGCTCAATAGGTGTTAATAGGAGAACCTTGCTCTCTTATTTATACTTTCATGTAGCTTCCTCAAGGGGTTATCTTCTAACCAACTTAACCCATTTTCCTTCTTTTAGGTATAACCCACTTCTAACCACTTGTCCTCTTCTAACTCACTTTGCTACAAATAGTAAATTCTCCACTTCTAGTTGCAACTAAATTGTTTTTAATTATTTTCTTATTGCAACAACTTAACCCATGATTGACTCCTAGTTTCACTCACTTGACTAGTCAACTTCTTCTAGGAGCTTCTAGAATAATTTTACTTCTTTGACCTTCTAGATAACTCATGAGGATTCTCCAACATCACAAGGCCATAAATCTCTAACCGTGAGGAGTTATGTGACGTTCCACATATCACCATAAATGGCATGAAATGTACTACCCATCTAGAATAGTCTTTCCTACAAATATATTAAACTCCATACCATTATACACAAATCAAACTGAAGCCGCTTATCCATAATGTTGGGGCTACCGAATTTTGCTACTAGACTTGCTTCAAGGGTTGACTTCAATGACAACCAACCCAATTAATCAACAATATCCACAATCTCCTAACCCTTATAAAACATAACCCATGTCACCCTTGTATTCATTGAATTCTAATGCCACTAAAGATTGATTTCTAACCCTTATAATCCATAAGACCAAACACCTAACTCACATAACCCCGAACACATAACTTTCATAACACCTAAGACTTGACCTTCAACGCATAACGCATATATCCCCAATCTACTAACCGTTATAACACCTATTCTCCTTGACACAAAATATTCATAAAACCTCACATATAACCTTTAATCCCTGATAGTGTATCACTGAAGTCTTAAACAAATCTATTACTAATTGTTACCACATAAATCCTAACACCTATAGCACTTATAATCATTAAACCTTATAGCCACTAAAACGTATAACTTATAATCCTTATAACACATATAAATGCCGACACATAATTGTTATAACCGCTCTAATATGTATCCCCTATGACCATAGCTATTAAACCATGTAACACCTCTTACATATATCCCCTAATATAATTCATGCAATCTCTAATCCATGATATAACACTAATAACACTAATCCCTTAATCCCTAATCAATATATCCCTTATGATAACCTCATACCTCTAATTCATGGCCAATAATAAATCATAACCTCTATAGAAAATAAATCATAACCTCTATAACTTTCAAATATTTTTACCATAAAGATTTGTAAACATTAATCCACATGGTTTATAAGCCCTAACCTTACAACCATTGTGACCTTATAACTCTGATAATCCATATAACCTCTTCACTCCTATAACCTATAAACTTAAATCCCTATAATTTGTCACCATAATAACTCTGATAATCCATATAACCTCTTCACTCCTATAACCTATAAACTTAAATCCCTATAATTTGTCACCATAATAGATTATATTAAGTTAGAATAGTTAACCCTTAAATATTAGAAATATTATAACCCTTAAGCGATATAATCCTAACATCTAACCCTTATAAGTCACAACCACTAACCATTACAACCCTTTAGATTTATAATCCTTGATATCACCCTTAACACACATAACCCCTTGTATGTATAAACCCTTAAACCCATACACCTATAACCTCTAACACTAATCTTAACCTCTTTAACTTTTATAAATGCTAACTCACTCTATGTTATAACCCCTTAACCCTTAAACCATATAATGTTAAATCTTGAATCCCCGTGACCTTTAATATATAGCCATAATTATATCTAACTCCTAAGACATATAATTCATAATATAACCCCAAATATATATAACCCTATTTAACGTCTAAACCTTAGAACCTTATAACTCTTAACCTCTAATGCATCTAACCCATATAACCTCTAACCCTTATAACCATTAAAATACCTAATATATATAACCCATAAACACTAACCCAAGTTTTAACTAATGTCACATTTATCCTTAACTATTTTAACCCTTTACATGTAACCCCTGTAGCATATAACCTTTATAACCTCAAATATAGCCCTAAAACTATATAATCCTCTGCCTTCATAACCCCTAAACCATTATACATATAACATTAACCATTCACCCTCATGATTATTAATTATAATAAAACATATCATATATATATATCCATAAACCTTAGCACCCTAAACCCTAACTTTGTAATCATTATCATAACAACTACAATAATAACCCTTAATCTTATACCACGTATAATGAAAACCTTTGTAAATCCTAATACTACAAATTATAAAATCCCCAATACTTATAACTCATAACCCATAAATACCTCTAACTATTATAATTATAATATCCTCTTACCCATATAATTTTATCACCTTTATCACTCCAAAGCCTTTTAACAACTATAAGCCCAATTACACATATAACCTTCAATATCCTATATCACATTAATTTTCGATATAACCCCTAACCTTTATAACCATAACTCAATATTCCTAAAACCTATAATTGATAACACTCACAACCCCTAATTTATATAACCCTTAACTTTACAAGACTTCATATATACACCATTTAACCCACTAATCCTATAGTCACTAACCCTTTACCCATAACACCTATAACCATTAATGCTTCATATATATAGCCACTCACTCTTATAATCCATGCTCCCTATGATATCTTTTATAACTATAACTATTACTCTATGTAACCTTTAATATAACCCTTTTTCATTGGACAACTTATAACCTCTATCAATACCAACCCTAACCCCATAATACATAATTGTTATAATCATTATCACACTTAGCCCCTAAACTCCTAACAATTATGACTATTAATACTTCAAAATGGTAATACCTAACAATTAAAAATCATATAATTATTATAATCCCTAACTCCTTTAACCAAAAATCTCTATAACCTAATAAACTTTAACTATTTTAACATTTATAACCCTTAACCACTATAAAACACATACCCTTTTACCATTATAGTCCATATTTTCCTTATTAATAAACTTTAACTATTTTAACATTTATAACCCTTAACCACTATATAAAACATACCCTTTTACCATTTTAATCCATATTTTCCTTATTAATTCAAATCTTTAGAACCCCATGACCATAACATGTATCCCCTAACATTGGGATCCATTAACCTATATAACTCTTAATCTTAGTAACCCCTAACCCCTTTCCACTAACTTAAATAACCCAAAACCATTATAAACTCTAACCGCTACCCTTAATAACCCTTCTACGCTAATCCTAATAATCCTAATTACTACATTTTCCATCTTAATTTTCCATACAATCATTATCACCTCAATTATCTCTATAACCCCTTTATCACCACAAAGCTTATAATATCTAACCATTATAAGCGCTAACCCAATACAATTTAATTTCTAACCCCTATAATTTGTAGTAACTACCACTTAACCCATATAGCCACTAGCATAGAACCTATATAGCTTCTAATAATTGACCCTTAACCCCTTGCACATATATCCACAGTCTCCTAACCCTTATAAAAATAACCCATGTAACCCTTGTATTCATTGACTTTTAACTCCACTAAAGATTTATTTCTAACCCTTATAATCCATAACACCAAACACCTAACTCACATAAACCCTAAAACCTAATATTTCCTAAGACTTTACCTTTAACTCATAAAAATTATAAAACCAATATCACAACCCTTATAACACTTATCCTTCTTAACACAAAATCTCCATAGCCCCCACCTCTAATCTTTAAACCTTAATGGCATATCACCTAACTCTAAACAAAAAATATTGCTAATTGCTACCACATAACTAAAACTTATAACCTATAGTCCTTACAATATGTATAATACAACCCACATAATTGTTATAACCCCTCTAATCTATATCCCCTATGAACATATTTATTAAACCATATAACTCCTCTCACATATAACTCCCTAATATAATTCATGCAACCCTGAATCCCAGATATAACCTTAATAACACTACATCCTTAATCCTTGATCAATATATCCTTTATTGTAACCTCTTGCCACTAATCCATAACCAATAACACATATAACCCTTAACCCCTATACAAACTAAAACATGAACATGTATAACTTTCAAATATTTTTATTATAAATATTTGTAAACACTAATCCACATGGTTTATAAGCCATAACCTTACAACCATTAAACCTTATAACTCAAATAATCTATATAACCTCTTCACTCCTACAAGCTACAAACTAAAATCTGTGTAATTTTTCACCATAATACCTATTAAGTTATAATTCTTAACCCTTAAATAACATCATAGATCCATATTAACCCCATATCTACCAAGCGTCGAGATGGATCAAATATATCGAGGTGAAAACCTTTTTTAGAGTGAAAAACTTGAGGAAAGGTTAAAGGTTTGCACCTTAAGAGATTTGATCCCTGTTGGCACTTGATAGATCTAGGGTTAAGATGGATCTATGTTGGTTCCGGTCATGGGAGGTTACACAAACTTGGTAGATCAACAACAATATGTATATCTATATGTCAAAGATTAATTTGATCATATAATCAAAAGTATAGTTAATGACTTACATGAGAAATATGTTGAATACAAAAAGTAACAATGTAGAATGATGAAAAATGTGATAATAATAAAAATGTAGTAAATTACAAATAATTACATGGTGATCAATCTCAATCTTTTTATGCTTTTCTAACTTGAAATTTGTTTTGAAATTTGTTTTCACTACTTTATTCCTAAATTCATTTCACTTGATGATTTGATGTATCTCACGGTTGAAGTCAATATAAAGGATTAATTCCCTTCGTATCATTTCTTCAATTAATCAATGCACTAAATACTTTTTCATAGTATTATCACTGAAATCAATGCACCCTATTGTTTTATGTTGTATCATTGTTAAAATGAATACAACTACTTGATTTTACTCAGAAATGTTACTCAAAATAATATTGTTGTATCCTGCGACTTTACTCAGAAATTACTCCGTGTTTTCACCCAACCTATCTCTGCATTTTATCCATAACTTGACTGCGTTTTTTTTTACCTTCTTCCTCAATGGTATGCCAAGGATTTATCTCTGAGCTTGTTTTTAATTGGACTATGTTTTAACCTATCTACACTTCAATCCCCCTTTTTTTTATACAGGAAATGAGTTCAGATATTTAACTCTGTGTTTTACCCCGAGTTCCTCTGTGTTTTTGTAACTTAATACACCCTGTGTGTTTTGGGGGAAACACCTTGCGTTTAAATCGAGTTTCTCTGCGATTTCATCAAAATGCATCCAATGTTTGGGTATTTGTTCGTGGATCAGTGACTTCGATTCAGATTCTTACTGGTTCTGAGGTCCCTTTTATGTGTGTAGCACTAAGTTATGTCGTCCTAGATACTCTAAATAATAGGCTTGATGTAGATATGATGTGTGCCCTCTAACCCTAGCGTAAGGGGAATTTGTATATTTGAGTATTCAATTAATAAGTTTTCCAGGATTGGTTTTATGTTAAGCGTTTCCTCCATCTAATGCATGTTTAATATTGCGGTGCAACCGCTCTGATGTCCTACTATTCTTTCTTTATATACGTGACACTTTCGTTATTTTTGGGTAACCTTGTATTACAATAAACCCTAAATTTCTCGGGTCAAAGTAGTGATTATTAAATGTGAATTGGTGCTTGAGCTTACCATGTCCTTGTGTTGGGGGATTGATATGGATTTATTCGTTTGGCATTGTCTTTATCTCAAGATCCCTAGAAAGGAAAAACCCTTCTCTAATTGTTTTTGGTAGAATATTCAATGAAATTGAATTTGATGTTTTACAAACTTTATATATTATATGTAAGTTAAGACTTGTTGTCTTGCTTAAAAATATTTCTGATCTCCTTAAGGGTTCTTACTTTTGGTTATGTAATTACACCTAGCTTCCCTTATATAATTATTAAGGGTACTTTCATAATGTAAATATGCATAGTCAAGCTACATGAAGAGTTGTCTTATTATGAAGTGTGAAGCACTTGATAGTTGATATTGTACTTATATTCTTTTGCGCCATGGAATAAAACTATTGATTTCCCTTGTGCCTCAAAATTAATGTGATTGGATTTCTTGCACAATTGAAAAAAATAATGATTATGCTTACGCCAATAATTATGTTGACCTATGATTGTCTAGAAATTATATTACTCTTGCGCATTTATACAAGGTTGATTTAGGATTGTTTTTGTAATCAATCTACTCTTGTGCCACTAAAAATGTTAATGAATAAATGATTGAGCGATTGATTTCCCTTGCGCCATGGATTATGTTGATGATTAAGTAATTAGATTGCTTTGTGCTATGGACTAATGATGATGCATAAATTATTACGCTTTTAGATTACTTGTGCACATTGTAATAATGTTGATGTATGATTCCTAAGTGATTAGATTAATTGTGCGCATTGAATGATGTTGATTTATGTTAATCCAGTAATTAGATCACGCGTGCACCTTGAAAACAATGTTGATTTATTGTTGAATTCAGTAATGGAGTAATCATGAACCTTGAAATAAAATAGATGTTTTCTTTTGCGCCATGAAAAAATAAATTTGATTACACTTGTGCCTTAACTTATGTTGTTATATGATTGATTTAGTAATTAAATTCTCTTGCGCCATGAACAATAATGAAGTTGATTGATTGAGCTAGTTGGTTTTCGACTTGATTGTGTTAGTGGGATGTAGACACCTCCTTGTTCCTCAGAAGAGTCACCAACCCTGAGACCTTAAGTGGTCAAAATAAATTCGATGAATCCTCAGCTTGAGCGTTTCTTATGTGTCCTGAAGGTCCTAACCTTGCAAGGTAGTTTGGGCGGGTAGTCATTTTAATATTTAGTATATGGTCGATCATTGTTTATAAATTGCTTCAATTGATTGTCATGGTTGAAATGCATCTCCATTTATGTTTATGTGTTGGTCAGGTGTCACTATCATTTATGTTGATGCGTTGGTTGTGTCATTATTGATTACGACGATGAGTCGCTTGTAATGCTTTTAATAATGATGTCATTTGATTATGCGTTGCTATGAATTATGTGTTGTCGTTAATTTCCTAATGCTTTAAAAAAATTTGCCTATAGTGCTTCGCTTTTCCTAGTCATAATGGAGGGGTCATTACATATGGTATTAGAGTGGGTTCAACCCCACGACTTGGAATCGTTATGCCTTCCACTGTATCAAACACTTGATTAATAAATTATCACTAATTAAATTAAATTGTATCCCTACAGGTAATCATGGTTAGAGGATGTTGTCGAGGAATATGACGTGGTGCTATGGGAGGAGGTGCAACACCTCCAGTGACATCCATGCCAAAGGGGTCTAACCCCCAAGGAGAAGAAAAAGTCATTGGACATAAGCAGATTTTTGTGGGGGATGTGGTTGGGTTGATGAGGTCTTTTAAGAGGATTTCAGAGGCCTTTATTAACCGACTAGATAGAGATGAGGCCAAAGCGCTTGTACCCCTTGAGGTTCCACAACACACCCCAACCGGTACTGGTAGAATTCACAGAGAACTTGAGAAGGTTAAGTTTCTTGAGTTCATGGGTTCCATAGACGACGCAACCACTGAGGCATGGTTGGATAACATGGTGATGTGCTTCACACTTCATGACTATACATACAACATGAAAGTTTGCATGGCAGTCTTTCAGCTGAAGGGGAGCACCCTTCTATGGTGGAAAATCCTCCTACCACAACTGAACATGGTCGTCGAAGATGTGTCATGGGAATTGTTCGAGGAACGGTTCTGGGAGAGGTATTTGATAGAGGAATTCATTGAGCGTTAGCTAAATGAGTTCAACACGTTATGACAGGGTGGTCATACGATGTCTGATTATGAGGCCCGATTCATGGAGCTGCTCATGTATGTTCCACATCTGAACACCGAGAATCTCAAGGTAATTTTTTTTATGTTCGGACTTAACGTCAACATTCATGCGAAATTCAGGATCCTAATGCCTTAGACATTGCAAAATGTAGTCCAGAAGGCCCTCATAGATGAGGAAGAGCTGATTAGCAGGGGTCAGGGCAAGACTCTTGTGAGACCGACGGGACAGGCGACATCTGGTGCGCAACAACATTAGACCCCAACTAGACATTCATTAGGGTGTCAAGACACACTAAGAGGATCCACGTTCATGTTGCCACAATGACCGACTCCTCAACAATGGAATCCCTACAAAGGACCACAACATCAACAACAACATCGTCCACAACAACAACAGATTAGGCTTGTTCAATAGAACAAACCAAGATTCCAGGATGGTAGGTCAATGGCTTCTACTTCGAGGACCAGGAGTACTGGACTGAAGACCGGATGCTAGACATGTGGAGAGCCACATTACTAGTGTGACTGTTCGATTGAGAGGGTCAGAGCAGCCGGGTCAGTCGGTAACACTACCATTGGATATTTGGGCAAGGCCCACAAGATTCATGCAGTTGTGAATAACCACCAGGCCGAGCACCAATCTACTATTCTCAAGACGTTAGGTACCATCGTCGACCAAACCTTTTGTATTTTTATAGATCTCGGTGCTATAGAGAGATTTATTTTTGGTGCAATGCTAAAAATAATGAAGGTAAAGGAAATCAAACAAGATGAGTTTAGATACGTGGAAATGGCTTCGGGTGCCAAGCAGAAGGTTGGAGGAAAGGTTACGGACTGTAGCCCTAACATGGGAATTTTTTTAACGAAGGACAACCTGTACGTCACGATATTAGGATCTTATGACATCGTGATTGGTATGGACTGGTTAGAATCACATGATGCTATACTCATCTGTAAGATGAAAAAATTGATTTTGACTGATGATGAGGGACATAGACGAATGATTGTAGGAGGAAACCATGAAGTTTACTTAAGGTTCATTTCTTCCCTATAGCTACAGAAGAGCATGCGCAAAGGATGCAAGATATATGCAATATTAGCATTGAACGACAAGGGTGTGGTGGAAGGATTATAAAACCTTCTGGTAGTATGAGAGTTTTCAGACGTCTTCCTACAAGAGTTACCAATTTTTTCACCTGAAAGAGAGATGAAATTTAACATCAACTTAAAACCTGGAGTTGAACCGATAGAAAGAACACCTTATCGTATGTCAAACCCTGAGTTACAAGAGTTGAAAATGCAACTGAAGGAGTTATTGGACTTAGGAATCATACGCTCAAGTGTGTCACCTTGTGGTGCACCTGTTATATTCATAAGAAAGAAGGATGGGTTGTGGAGACTCTGCATTGACTACCATCAATTGAACAAGGCAACGATCAAGAACCAATATATGTTGCCAAGAATAGACGATTTGTTTGACCAAATGAAGGGCACAACTATGTTTTCAAAGATTGAATTGAGATCATGATATCACCAGTTACAGATCAAAGAGGAAGACATTCCCAAGACCACATTCAAGATGAGGTTCAGAAATTAAGAGTTTATCATTTTACCATTTGGACTAACAAATTCCCCAGGGGTATTCATGAGCATGATGAATGGGGTGTTCCGTGACTACTTGGACAGGTTTGTTCAAGTATTCATTGACAACATATTGATATATTATAGGACGATGAAAGAGCACGATGAACATTTTCTCTTGGTACTACAATGTTTACGAGAAAATAATTTATATGAGAAACTGTCAAAATGCTCTTTTTATCAATCGAGGATTCATTACTTAGGGCATGTTATCTCCGACGAAGGCATCGTTGTGGATCCAGTGAAGGTGGAGGCTATTATGGAATGGCCTACGCCGACGAATGTACCATAATTACGAAGCTTTATGGGTTTAGCAGGATATTATCGATGGTTCGTCGAAGGTTTTTTGAAGATAGCAAATCTGATCACAGAATTGCAAAAGAAAAACAAGAAGTTTGTATGGACCGAGAAATGTGTGGAATCATTTCGAAGGCTCAAGGAATTGTTGACGAAAGTGTCGATACTAAAATTCCCTGACATGGACGAGGACTTCTTAGTATGCACAGACGCATCCAAGGAAGGCTTAGGCGGATTCCTAATGCAATATGGTTGAGTGATCACTTACATCTCAAGGAAATTAAGAAAGCATGAGGAGAACTACGCGACGCATGATTTGGATTTATTGTCCATTGTGTATTCCCTGAGAGTGTGGAGACACTATCTGATTGGACAAAAATTCGAACTAAAAACATACCATTATGGTTTGCAACACATTTTTATGCAAAGTGACTTGAATGTGCGATAGAGGCATTGGTCAGAATTACTTACCGAATACGATTTTGAGATTACTTACATAAAAGGAATAGTGAACAAAGTGGCAGATGCATTGAGTCAGAGACCATGCATATTTTCGGTGATACCTCTTCAAACAAATATTTGAGAAAATATTATAACTATACAATTCAACGATGACTAGTATAAGGAGGTTAAGGAAAATATTGGACATGACACCATGTTGGTACCAAAGTTTGAAGGATATGCATTGAATAATGACAGATTGATGAGGTATAATAACCAGATTTACGTACTGCCTAACGACGAATTGATAAGTTTGATATTAAGCGAAGCTCATAGAGCAGTGTACATGACTCATCCAAGAGTCACGAAGATGAGGGCATACCTTAAGCCCTTATTCTTCTAGAAATAAATGAAGCCTTACATAGTTAGCTTCGTGGCAAGGTGTCTAGAATGTCAGCAAGTGAAGGTTGAACATAGACATCTGACAGGATTACTACAATCACACACTATTCCAAAATCAAAATGGGAGGTCATTTCGATCAACTTTATTGTGGGATTGTCGTTGATGACAAGGAGGCACAACTCGATTTTCATGGTAGTTGACACTTTGACGAAGAGTGCACATTTTATTCCTGTGCATACGACGTATGAGGCACCTGACATAGCTAGATTTTTTATCAGTGATATTGTGAGATTTCATGGTGTGCCTAAAAGAATCATATCCGATTGAGAATCGATGTTTGCCGGACGATTTTGGACTAGTTTCCAAGAGGCCTTGGGAACCCAACTTAACTTTAGTACAACGTATCACCCAGAGACAGACGAGAAGACAAAAAGAACGAAAAAAATCTTGGAAGATATGTTGCATATGTACGTGATGGACCAACATAAGCATCGGGAATAGTTATTTCCACTCATAGAGTTTGCGTACAACAAAAAATATTAAAGTACCATTAAGATGTCACTATTTGAGTTTCTTTACATGCGATCGTGTCAGATGCCTTTGAGTTGGGATCGACTTGAGGATAGGGTTATGGTAGGACCAGAACCAATCTAGGAAATGGAAGAACAAATGAAAATGATAAGACAAAGGATTAAAGAACCACAAGATCGACAAAAGAGTTATGTCGATGCACATCGCATCGACCATAATTATGAGGTTGGTGATCGAGTGTTCTTGCGGGTGAAACCGCACAAGAGTTCGATTAAGTTTGGAAAGGTTGCTAAACTCTCTCCTAGGTTTGTGGGACCTTTTGAAGTCGTGGAAAGCAAGGGGCATGTGGCCTATCGACTAGCCTTGCCTTATTCTTTGAGGTGTATCCACGATGTTTTTCATGTATCTGTTTTGAGACATTGTTTTAGTGACCCTACACATGTGATTGACATGATTCCCTTGTACGTGTCGGAGGAGGGTGCACTCATGACAAAGAAAATCAGGTCAAGGTCCAGCGAGACAATTATAGTCCGCACTCGACTACCTGGGAGGACGCATATGATATGCGCCAACAATTTTCATATTTATTTGATAGTTAGACATATAGATCTTGTCAAATGTTTTATTTACTGCCTTTATATAAAGTAAAACTTCAGGACGAAGTATAAAAAATGTAACATCCTGCTCTTGCGAGCACATGTTATCGACTATTCTTTGAGGACACTTGCGTGCAAGTATCGAGTTTTAGTATATTGTTGTCTATTTCACTTATGGATTCTTATGATGATGTTGATGGATTATGATATATGTTGTTTTGATATCTATGTATTGACATATGCTATTGATGAGTTTCCCCTGAGTGTGCAGGACACTTGACAGATTGAGGATGTCGATGGCATCAATGGACCTCCTTAGAAATAGATTGAGTCAGGGAGTGGATTGTATTGATTTGAGTATTTCATTTATGCATATGTGCTATTGGATTGTATTGATTTGAGTATTTCATTTATGCATATGTGCTATATGATCGATTATTACAATATTGTTTATGGATCATTGACATTGTTTCGTTGATGGATGCAAGGTGATGATTTCTTGTTAATCTGACTCACATAAGGAGTAAAGGGGCCATGCACAGAAACCAGATATTGAGGGAGAGGTGTATCAACATCCCTATCAGAGCTTACTAGCACTCCCACCGTGGCTCGAATTGTAGGTTAACGGTTACCTAGTTCGATAGATACATGATGTCATGAGGGAAGATTGAGACAATCGATCATGAAGATTTCTAAGGGGCGCTCAATAAGGCAAGTTCTTTATTCCTTAGAAGCCCTTAGTCTCTCACAAGGTCACCTGAATGGAGTGCTGACTCCAGGGGCTGGATAACTACCAAAACCAGTCAAAGGCAAGTGGCTCCCTTGGAGCATGGAGTGCATCTTGAAGGGCACATCATGTAATTAAAAATTTGAATCAAAGGCAAGTGGCACCCTTGGAGCACAAAGTACGTCTTGAAGGGCACATCGTATAATTGAAAATTGAGTCAATGAATCTAGGTGGCCTAGAAAAATTTGAGCGAATGTTAAACCTTGTAAAATTTTGAGCACTGTTGAATTAATTAATTAATTAATTACATAATCAATTTGTTAATCATAATCCCTAAGGGTATAAGCCTCTGCAAATAAAAATTTAATTAAGCCTAAGTGCAAGTTAGTGAGAAGACTAAAAACTAATTTTATAAATTAAAAAAATGTGGGGATGAAATAAATCAATTTAAAAAAATCAAGGAAAATAAAATAAATCTAAAGAGTGATTTAATACACATTTGTGCAAGTAATTACCAAATTGGAATTTAAGGTAAAAATTGGAATAAAGCTAAAGGAAAGGGTACGCATAGAAAGGAATCTAGAGTCTAGTTAACAATAGTCTAACTAGGAGAAGATTCCTATTTTAACTCAACTCAGTTTTAGAAAGGCGCCAGTCATTAATTGGAAATAAAGGGAATAAAGGGACAACTAGTAGTGATTTTAGGAGCGCTTTTAGGAGGGGTGAGGGAAATTGACTTTTAATTAAAATAAATTCTGGATTTACTTGTGAAACTAAGGGAAAGGGTGACAAGTATATGTGGAAAATAATTCCTAATTAATTATTTTAAAAAAGTGTATTAAATGTGCAAGTGGCAAGGTGTCAGCAAGGAAATTCTATAAAACAAATGGCTGAGATGAGTAATGGATCACAATCATTATGGGTAAGGTGATGCTGCAAAAATTTTGATTGGTTTTTCTTGTGAGAGTTGGGATACCTAGCTTGAGAGAGAGTGGTGGATCTACCTTGCGAGGTGAGCTGTTGATGCAGGAGCATTTCCAACAAGCACATGTGGAGGGACAACTCAACACCATAACGCACCTTTGAATCATTTTGGAATCTTAAACACTGGTGTTTCCTGTCAATCTTTTTGAACTGATTGAAAATTGAAGAAGATCAAACGCTTGGGAGTTGAATGTCACAAGTGATAAGAGAGTTTCACTCCTAGAATTTAATGTAATAGAACTTAAGTAGTAATTAGTTTTTTTTTTCCAGGAAGACGAGTAGTCAGAGGGAACCCTAGGAACCCTCTGAGATAAATAGAGGTGTTGTATGCCTGAATGATGTTGCTGCAAATTAGTAGGAGATTATTGCGATTTAGTTTCTAAATTTTTAGTTGTTGTTTTATCATAGCTATAGCCATTTACATTTGAAGGAAGATAACATAGGAAAATTGATCCAAATGCATGGTGTCACTACTATTTACAATTCCATGTTATTTTGTTTTCATGAATGAATGAGTCATGTAGTTGAGTATTTGAAACTGTGAAGTGTTTGAGCAAGTTTCGATTGTTTCTCTTTGTTGAGTTCATGCAAGGTGTACATACAGTCCGCAAGGAGTGAATTTACAGAGTCTACTTCGATTCATAAGCTCAGAAGAGATATTCAAACTTTCATTTGCAAGGAGTGCAAAGGGACTGTTGCAAGGCGTGCACATTCACCCGAAAGAAGCTAAGTCTTGCGTAAGATTTTGTTGCAAGGAGTGCACAGACCCGAAGTTCGACTATGTGTCAAAGTAACCCTCTATGGAGTCGAAGGGTCCAAGAGGTAAAGATTAGGAGAGATAGTGGCGAGAAATATTCAAAGGGAGTGAAGCTCTGAAGGTTTCACAAACCATTAGCTAAGATCGATCCAGGACGGAGTGGGATCATTCCAGATTGTTGGATCTGGGAAAGGCACATGAGTGTTAAGTCTCACATAGGAGAGATTATTCGTCGAAGTCCCGAAGAGACCAGGGACCATCCATCATCCAGAGGGACAGGTGGTAGAAGATCCATAACTCCGGAGTGAAATTACTTCAAAATTTTTGTGGATAAGGAGAAAGAGAAACCACCGAAGAGCTGAAGGCCAAAGTAGATCCAGGTCGGTGGTTTCTAGGAGATACATGTCGACAGATCTGAGACTCTGGGAAAATTCACTTTGGAGGATTCCGAGTGTGGAGGGTGATAAAATCCTGAAGTACTGAAGACCAAAGCAGATTTGAGACTCTGGGAAAATTCACTTTGGAGGATTCCGAGTGTGGAGGGTGACAAACTCCTGAAGTACTGAAGACCAAAGTAGATCGAAACCATCCGTTGCAAAGGATATGTGGTAGGAATCCATCATCTTCGAGCGAAATCACTCCGGGAGGAACAAGTGCACAGGAGGTTGAAACTCCTGAAGCCCGAAGAGCTGAAGTAGATAGTGGCCGATGGATCCAGAGGCACATGGGTCAATAGATCTTGTACTTCGGGTGGAAGTACCTCATAAGGAAGCAAGTGTGGAGAGTTTGAAACTCTCGAAGCCCAAAGAGCCGTAGTTAACCATAACCATTGATTTGCAGGAGACACGTGTCGATGGATCATGAACTCTGGGTGAAATAACTCTGGGAGGAAGCGAGTGTGGGGAATTTTGAGGCTCCTATAGCACAGAGTCCAGAAGTGGACCTTGATCATCGATCTGAGAATGAAAAATATACGGTAAGGAATCATTGCAGCGAGTGGAGGAAAATTTAGTGAGCGATCTAGTTCACAACCCGCAATTTTCTAGGGACGTTGATCTTGTCGAGACAGGGGATCAATGACCATGATTTAAAGGAGTTTGAGTGACACTTTACCGATTGTGGGGACATAGCTCTCCGATAAAGAGTGAGCACGTTGGCAGTCCGTAATTTCTGCGAACCGTTGATCGACGGACAGGTCGGTAACGATCAGATCGTGACCGTGAAAACCCTGAGGGTGATAAAAAGGCTTGTGTTTTGGGTTTGAGAACAGCAAGGTACGAGGAGATGATCCATCTCGGGAATAATTAACGATCCTTTACTGGGAGGTCGAGAAACCTCGAGGAGAGAAAGGGGGGTCTACATTAGCTGGGAGATAGAGGATTTTGGTTGTGTATGTGTGGCCCCTTTGCGGCTCGAGGGGCTAAGGGGAAAGAAGAGTAATCTTAACATTGGCTGGGAGGTATCGGTGAAGTCTCAACGATTAGAAGGAGGATGAAGGAAGGGAACACCATTCGCCAAGGATCCTCGTCAAGCCTATATTCATCGGTTATGATATTTACATTTGAAGTTTGCATTGTATTAAGTTTTTATTGTATATATGGCTTCTGAATTGTTGACAGTGGTAATGGATTTTTGATATTGGACTGGCAAGTTCCCTTGATGATTTTGTATTGTAGAAAGGAATTTCTAACGAGTCTGCAATTTTAACTCCAAACTAAATCTTGATTCTTCTTCACTATTTTCCTTTTTTTTTCAATTTAGGGGCAATATCTGCATTTTTCTACAAGAGTTTGCTTGCGCTTGTACATAATAACTCACCCAATACCTCTGCGTTTTTATTGAATCTAGATTGAAATTTCGTTAGGGATTTACCTATGTGCCATTGAATCTAGATGGTGATAACTTTATTTTTACCTTTGTGTTTTGTATGCACCCATTTCACCCAACATTCAAATCTCCAGGCGATAACCCTTTTTACCTCAATGTTTTGTATGCATCCATTTCGCCCAGTGTTCGAATCTCCTGGCAATAACTTTCTTTTTACCTCTGCGTTTCCCATTTCTCCCAATGTTTGATTCTCCTGGCGATAACCCTTTTTTTTACCTCTGCGTTTTTTTACATGCACTCATTTTTCCCAGCGCTCGATTCTCATGACGATAATTCTTTTATCTTCTGCGATTTCATTATTCCCTCAATGAAATTTAAACATTATGTTTCTCTAAGCATTATTTTGGCTCAACGATTTTTTTTAAAGGGGTATCCTTTGCAATTTTATTATTCCCTCGATGAAATTTAAACATTGTGTTCCTCTACGCATTCTTTTGTCTTAGTGATTTTACTTAAATGAGTATCCTCTGTGGTTTTTTTTCTCAGCGAATTCATAAATAATTGTCCCAGAGATGTGAATTTGCCCTGCATTTTCCATTTGTTGTCCTCTTTGTTTTTCAAAAAACAATCTCTCTCAGCATTATGCATCTGTCCTATGCCTTCATTTAGAACAAAACCCTGCACCTTCACTCAAGAATATTGTCATGCATGGGAGCATCTATCCTGTGACTTTACTCGAAAATTATTCTGCATTTTCACCCAACCTGTCTCTGAATTTTATCCATAACTTGACTGCATTTTTTTTTACCTCCTTCCTCAATGGTATGCTAGGGATTTATCTCTGAGCTTGTTTTTAACTGGACTACGTTTTAACCTATCTACGCTTCAATCCCCCCTTTTTTATACAGGAAATGAGTTTAGATATTTAACTTTGCGTTCATCTAAACTGGACTGTGTTTTACCCTAATTTCCTCTACGTTTTTGTAACTTAAGACACCCTGTGTATTTGGGGAGAAACGCCTTGCGTACACCTTGAGTTTCTCTGTGATTTCATGAAAATGCATCTAGTGGTTGGGTATTTGTTCGTGGATCAATGACTTCGATTCATATTCTTGATGGCTCTGAGGTCTCTTTTACATGTGTAGCACTAATTTACGTGGTCCTAGATACTCTAAATAATAGGCTTGATCCAGATATGATGTGTTCCCTCTAACCCTAGTGTAAGAGGAATTTGTATAATTGATTATTCAATTAATAAAATGGCCATGATTGGTTTTATGTTAAGTGTTTCCTCCATATAATGCATGTTTAATATTACGTTGCAACTACTCTGATATCCTACTATTCTTGCTTTATATACGTGGCACTTTCATTATTTTTGGGTAACCTGGTATTACAATAAGCCCTAAATTTCCCGGGTCAAAGTAGTGATTATTAAATGTGATTTGGTGCTTGAGCTTACCATATCCTTATGTTGGGGGATTGATATGGATTTATTCGTTTGGCATTGTCTTTGTCTCAAGATCCCTAGAAAGGCAGAACACTTCTCTAATTTTTTTTGGGAGAATCTTCAATGAAATTGAATTTGATGTTTTAGGAACTTTATATATTATATGTAAGTGAATTCTTTATGTCTTTCTTAAAAAAATTTCTAATCTCCTTAAGGGTTCTTACTTTTGGTTATGCAATTAAACCTAGCTTCCCTTATATAATTATTAAGGGTACTTTCATAATGTAAATATGCATAGTCAAGCTACATGAAGAGTTGTCTCATTATGAAGCTTGAAGCACTTGATGGTTGATATTGTATTTATATTATTTTGCGTCCTGGAATAAAACTATTGATTTCCCTTGCGCCTCGAACTTAACGTGATTGGATTTCTTGTGCAGTTGAAAAAAATAATGATTACGCTTACGCTAGTAATTATGTTGACCTATGATTGTCTAGAAATTAAATTACTCTTGCGCATTTATACAAGGTTGATTTAGGATTGTTTTTGTAATCAATCTACTTTTGCGCCACTAGAATTGTTAATGAATAACTGATTGAGCGATTGATTTCCCTTGCGTCATGAATTGTTTTGCACTATGGACTAATGATGATGCATAAACGATTACGCTTTTAGATTACTCATGCACATTGTAATAATGTTGATGTATGATTCGTAAGTGATTATATTATTTGTGTGAATTGAATGCTGTTGATTTATGTTTATTCAGTTATTAGATCATGTGTGCACCTTGAAAATAATGTTGATTTATTGTTGAATTCAGTAATGGAGTAACCACATGCCTTGAAATAAAATAGATGTTTGCTTCTGCGCCATGAAAAAATATAGTTGATTAGACGTGCGCCTTAACTTATGTTGTTATATGATTTATTTAGTAATTAAATTCTCTTGCGCCATGAACAATAATGAAGTTGATTGATTGAGCTAGTTGGTTTTTAACTTGATTGTGTTAGTGGTATGTAGACACCTCCTTGTTCCTCAGAACAGTCGCTGGCCTTGAGACCTTAAGTGTTCAAAATAAATTGGTTGAATCCTAGGATTGAGCGTTTCTTATGTGTACTGGAGGTCCTAAACTTGCAGGGTAGGTTGGGCAGGTAGTCATTTTGATATTCAGTATCTGGTCGATCATTGTTTATAAATTGCTTTAGTTGATTGTCATGGTTGAATTGCATCGCCATTTATTTTTATGTGTTGGTCAGGTGTCGCTATCATTTATGTTGATGTGTTAGTTTCATCTTTATTGATTACGACGATGAGCCACTTGTAATTCTTTTAATTATGACGTCGTTTGATTATGCACTGCTATGAATTATGTGTTGTCGTTAATTTCCTAGTGATTTAAAAAAACTTTACCTATTGTGCTTCACTTTTCCTAGTCATGACAGAGGGGTCGTTACATTGCCAAAGTCCAAAACTTATCAACTCAACCCAAACAAAAGTTCAGAAATTGAAAGGTGGATCAATAAATTTCTATAAGAGGGCCATGTTTAGGGAAGCACCTTCAACTTATAATAGATTTTTGAAACTTTTTTTCATGATAAATTCATTTCACTTATGATTTGTTGTATCTCACCGTTGAAATCAAAATAAAGGATTAATTTTCTTCTTATGTGAGTCATTTTTCTTAGTATTATCATCCAAATCAATGCACCATATTGTTTAAAGTTATATTATTATCACTGAAATCAATGCACCTTATTGTTTTATGTTATATCATTGTTAAAATGAATACAACTACTTGATTATGATAAATCATTTTTTACTCTATCAACATTGAAATCAATGCATATTTTTTTGCATTAAATCAATGCAACTAATTTCTCTAAATCATAGATCAAAACTAAGATAATCCATTTAAAACTTTCTCCAAGAATATATCAAAGAGCACAACTAGGATAGTTCACTTAATATTTAAGTTTATTGCTTTCAACTGAGATTTGTATGTACTCAATATTATATTATTCTTTTAGGAGGGATACATGTCAACTCCAGTTGAGGACATTTTTTACATTTTATATATATTAATATTATAATTGTTTTAATGTGCCAATACTAATAGGTAAATCACATATAATGTGAAAACAATACGTCATCATTGAATTCATTTCACTTGATGAATTGTTGTATCTCACAATTGAAATCAATATAGAGGATTAATTTCCTTCATATCATTTCTTCAATCAGTGCACCCTCTTGTTTTCTATTATATAATTGTTAAAATCAATACAACTACTTGATCATGTTAAAT
>SNQJ01S0023492.1:81006-91306 GCA_010110895.2 Picea sitchensis | reverse complement strand
AAGAAAAATGAGCCATTATACCAATTGCATGCATGTGTCCTTAGGAATTAGATTGTTATCATGAATATACCAGCATAGAAGTAATTTCCAAAGTTGTCATTCAACATTTAGGAAACCAATAAAGCATAAAGTATTACCCTCAATAACTATTAGTGATGAATAATCTATTGAAACTCTCAACGTTGGAACATCACCTATATTAGTTTGTAATGATAAATCCATTAAGCAAATAGACCAAACTTATGGTGAGTCGTTCAAGGATTTTTGCCATCGATTATTTAGGGTAATTTTTAAATGTTTATCCACCAATTTCACTTAAGTGAAAACCATAAAATTTTGCATAGCACAAAAGTGAATGTATCAACAACACATGTAATTATAACAAAATTGCATGGATAAACAATGCATGATCAAAAGTAAGAGTGAACGAAAGTTTGTGTGATTCTGATTAGACCCTTTGGATGATGTTTGGTGAATTGCAGACTAGATCTATGAAGAAACCCCTACAAAGAAAAATATTGTTATCAACCCTCCTAAACACCATACAAAAAAAAGTCATTTAGCTCTCTTTGCAAGTCGTTCTAGAGTTTTATGCATCGATCCACTACTTGGTATTTTTAGATGAAATATCTAATGGAACATTGCAAAATGAAGGTGCAGAAATGTGTCAAATTTAAAATTGTAGCTCCGTCATGAGAATTACCAGCACGTAACCATGGAACTTGTCCTTCACCAACACTTATCAATTCATAAGATCAATTCTTGAAAGAAATTCGACCCTTTAGAATGGCAATTTCCAAAAATATTAGAATGTTAAGCCCTCAAATCATTGGTTTTAGCAACATTGGTGCCAAATCTTAAGTCATTCTAAGAACTTTGGTTTTTATGTCAAAATTAAGGTTCTTGACACTTCTAGAAGTTGCATATACACTGGTGTGCCATGTGTCACATTTCCATGATAACCTTTTGACCATGTTCTTTGTACTTTCTTGAATTTCAATTCTCAATTCTCTTGACTAGATGAGTATTTTGGCCCAGTTCAATAGCGGTCATTCCTTGTAGATGGGATTGCACTTATCACCTTATGAGCTCATTGGGAGGTGCACCCTACTTGAGGATTTGGGTTGATTTGATTGGAGTCTAGTGCAATTATTTTAAGTTCACTTCATGAATGCATTACGTTGGAACACATAATTTTGAACTTTTAAGCTTTATATTTTTCACCTCTTAGAAATAAGAGTTTTACCCAAAAAAGCATAAACTTAGAGAGTTGCATTTTAATTTTAAATCAAATCCATTGGTTGTTATTAAGCAATAAGGCACTCGAAATATCCACCATTGATGAGTATCCCTAATTTGATCGAGCGAACCTAATGATCTCCGAAGTTTTGGAGCCGCCTGAGTTATAAAAAGAAAGCTTGCAATAGTCGCTTCGCAGCTCCGTGCTTCGGGTGTTCCAACAAGTCTAAACAAAAAAAGCCCCGAACCTCTGAAACCCAAAGATAACAACTCGCGATAAATCCTAAAGAACTTACGGACGTGTCATAGGACACACATCTTTTAAATATTTCATGGGATGACATGTGGCACTTATTTTTGACATTTCCATTGGATGATTCACACGTTTTCGAGTGACACATGGCACCTCTCTTTTCTTGATATGTCATCCAGAATGACGTCATCTCTACAACGTCACTCTGGGAGATGGCCCTTCGGGAGTGTTAACAAAGACTGAGTTCACAAATCACCAAAGTATCAAAGTGTCAAAGTATTGGACATTTCAAAAAGTAAAAAGGAGTTAATAAAACATTTAATAACGAAGGTTAATCTCGATTAAGAGTTAATTAATTACTTTGCAGTTTTGGATTTCGAAAAGTTTCCCGTGTGTTATATTCAAAACCTCCAAAGTCCGAACTTCTGAAATACTTAAAGTTAAACACGATTAATTAAGACTTAAGGGTGATTACTCAGAGATTAACTCCTCTACGAATTTAGGCTTCGGGACATTTCCACCCCGTCCCATCCCAAACTCCCAAACGCGAACCATCAAAGTATTGATGGCATTTATGATCGATTAAGGATAATGATTTCAAATAAGGATTGCAAATTTCCAGGTATGAATTCCATTAAGTTTAATAAATTCTTCGTCAGTAAGGCTATACGAAGATCAATAAACTTTTTTTGAATAAAAGCACTTGGAATTTCAAAGTCATTTTTACCATTTGCAATTAGCAATTTTATCCCGTGAAGAACTCACAGACTCCCCCTGTAACAGGTAAGCTTATTCTGTTTCCTTGAGGATTATGGTGCTGCGAAAAATTGCAAAGAAGCTTGATGCATCGGGTGATGATTCAAACTCGAATGCAGACGTTCTATCAGACACAACTCTGTGAGTCGTGGATGCCATTAAAACATGGACACAAGTCTTCGATGTCTTAGAACATGAGATCATCAACTGCCCATATGACTCTGCCGAAGAAGATGATGACTCCTATACAGCTAAGCTCAGGCATGTAGCACAGTCGGAGCTGCATAAAATCGTTGCATGGACAAGAATCATACCTTACAACGATATGATACGCTGAGCTTTGGAACATGTCCACATCTAGACCAGGAGCATCGTCAACCACCAATAGGTCATTGTCGGCTCTTTTCGACCAGAGTACTTACAAGTAATGTACAAACTCTCCCCTACTCCTAAATAGTAAATACACTTGCAATGCCACATTCCTTATAGAATTTGAAAGAAAGGAATGCACCCAATACACTAGAAACGTTCATGATATAGTCAAGACCTGGTGGGGACATCTGGAGAAGTTCAGAGTCGGCGCTCATGGCATATATTTTACAATGCCTTTAAACGCTCATATGTTGTATGTAGCCATGATGCTTTGTTGCCTGTTCGGAAAGAAGAACCCTACACATTTCTCGGTTGAATGGGTAGCTATCATGAATGAGGTAGTCGAGGGCTATACTTTCAACTAGGCCAAAATGTTGTCGGATAATTTGGCTAAGGAAATCGTTGATTATAAATCAACAAAATCAAAAGGGTTGTCTGCCCCTTTTTACATTTCGGCATATGTTATGGATGCCATCTGTTTAATGACCCCTTTTCCCTTGATGAACTAGAGTTGGAACCCGGCCAGTTCTGAACCAATTCATTTTTATCACTCCAAGTTATGGGAGGAGAAAGCCAAGGATTTCTTTTATGAAATCTATCACAATGTCATAGTACATGTTGATATAGCCATTTATGGTTACCCGTTGCCCCGGATTTCAGAAAGGATTATGGGGAACCTAGGAAAGATTGCAGACTGGTTCATTGAGGAGAATTTCTCTTATATCGGAGTTTTTGGCTGTTCGGTTCCTCCTCATGCCTTCCCACAATTTTTACCCGACAGGCTGGTGTGTAGAGAAGTGGCATACCAGGCAGTGGCAGGAGGTATCAGCAAGGAGCTTAAAGCAACTCAAATTTTTTTTGGCCGACTTTCCCCATTCAAGTTGGCATGTTTACATTATTAGATTTCAGTCACTCAAAAGTCGAGGCCGCAACCCTAGAGGATGTCAAATTAGTTGACATCGAGTTCAAGAAGAATGATCCACATAAGATGGTGGAAAACCATCTGGCTCAGTTTAACATGAAGCGGTACATTCATGAGAATTCCCCTTATGATGAAATTTTCAGGGAAGTTAGATCTTATGAGGAAGTCAGAAGTAGATTCCAGAACCTGCCCCCTGACCAAAAAAGTTGGTTTCCTCTGCTTGCAGAAACACAAGCGAAATAGCTTACCAAAGATATTGTAGGGAGAGTCAAATCTCATGCCTCCTTCACATAAAGCTAGGCCTATAGGATCAGAGCCAGGTTTCTCTGCTAAGCACAAAGATGAGGAAGTCCCAAAGGACCTCGAAGTGTTATTTCATGATATAAGAGCATCACTATCAGGACTAAAGGATCCACAAGTTTTAGCTCGATTCGAAGCCTTCATGAATCCAGGACAAGTTGTCTCTCATTCAACACCTCAACACCAACTACTCCTATTGGCACCTCAAATACAACAAGACAAGAACCTTCCATTGAAATTGGTTCGCCTATCAGATCATTGACCCCTCTACATACCAGCTTTGGAAATCCTAGTTCCGAACTAACTTTCGTAGGTGATCTTACTCCCATCTTGCCCAAAGAGATGCCTCCCTCAGATTTATCTTTTAGCAAGAAACGAAAAGCCATCGTAAAGAGGGAATCTCACCAAAAGGATTGAGTTATCACCAAAAGGCAAAGAATGGTATATGACGGGAAAGACCATGATGGCCCAGAGTTTGAAAAAGAAGTTGCAGGTTTGTTGGGGGATTTTTCCATTGCCAATCAATGCTCAGTGGACAATTTGACCAAACAATTGCGGAAGAAATGCCTCTTGGTAGAACAATTGCAAAATCAGATATATACTATAGAGCAGACTATCAGAAGCGGGATGAACCATGAGTTTGAGCAAATCAGGGCTAGTGATCAACAACAAAATAAACAACTACATGACAACCTCGAGTTACTCTACTAGAGTTCACTGACGAGCAAAGGACTGATCACTCAGTGTGACAACTTGATTGAGCGGCTGCAGGCTAGACTGACCCTAACAGAAAACACAACGATAGACATTTCGACCTTCAAAGCACAAGCATCAGAGGTAAATGAGAGGTTGGAAGTTGCCCAACAACAACTCTATCTCAAAGTTTATGCCGTCCATAAATGTTATCAGGTAGTAGACCTTTCTCTAAAATATATTTACATCAAGGAAAAAGAGGCTTGCTCAGCTCGGTCTAAGTTTCAAGAAGTTCTCATATGGATGCAGAGAGCTAATGCCCCTGGTTTTCCTCTTCTCTCTCATTCTGAACAAGTAAGAGGCTAAATGGCCCTAAAATATTGGGAAACCAATCTGGAAGAAGGCAAGAAACTTTCCAGAGATGTGAAAGATGCTTGTCTAGAGGCCTTTTCATCATTAAATAAAAATCTGATTGAGTTTGAGGGGAATAATATCTCAGAGGCCCAAGGGAAAATTGAGATAGAAATGAACCAGCAAAACTACAGAAAGAACAAAGAAGACACACAGGCAACCATCCAAGAGATGAGACAGATTGATCTTCTTAAAATCAATGAATGGTTGGTTAATCCAAGTTCACTGTTCCAGGTCATAGTCGAAGAGGTGAACAAGATCCAGGAAAAGTTGCCCCAAATACAAAAGAAATGGTTTTCCTTCTAAGTAAATGAAAGGACTGAGCCTTCAAGGTTCATGGTAGCATTGATGGATAGACGCACCCAATGCATTGAATATGGAAAATCAAGTGTAGCTGGGAGAAAGTGAGAGAACATGCACAACATCCACCTTCTCCACCCACTCTAACTTTCACCCTCCAACAGTCACTTACCTTGTCTATCCCTACCACCCACATTCTTGCCTCCACTCATCCCACCTCATCATCGGACACTTGTTCTCCCATCATTCTTATCCATCCCTTAACGAGCCAACGTTGATCTATTCATCTAAGATCCCCCCCCCATCTCTTCAATTGCAATTCCTTGACCCATTGAACACACCCGAAGGGACAGATGGCAACGAGATCAAATGGCCAAGACAGTAAGCCAATGATTATGGTAACCCTAATGGACATGTGTATCCAACTCAAATACTAAAGGAAAACGAATGCTTCTACCAACAGACGAAGAGACAGGGGAAAGCGCTAACAAAACTCATTAATTTTTACATACTATTGTTTTATTCATATGTATTCTATTTTTAGTCAAATATTGTAAGAAGTCCAACAGTTTTCAGTTGTGACAATTTTGTATAAATACATAGATTTGAGGTTGCTTCTGGACGAAGGTAAAAGGGAAACTCTTTTTTAGTATTAATACAAGTGCATACAGAGATTCTAAGATTCGTTCAATTTGAGTTATGTGTTCCCTATGCATTTCCTTTCTCTGAATTTCTTTCTGTAATTCTTGAAGAGTGATTGATTCCAATTCAGTATTACATCTACTGTGATCATATTATATCAGTGGTTCAGTCAGTAAACAACTTTTCCTTTGTTATTACTATGAGTAAAACAAGACCTGTGATCTGTGTGAATTACCACATTTTTATATCCTGTTCAAGGGTGCATCTTCTACTTTCCTTCTCCTGCAAACAAGGTGAGACTTATCTGTAATTGATACCTGACTTTGTTTAACTGTTTTGTAAATCTTTCTTCATCATTTGACATTATATTTGTGAATCGGACAACGAGATACAACCTCTGTAGTGTCTTATTATTAATTTCATTTAAAGATTATTTCTCAAAAAACTGAAGGTAAAAAAAAGCACTCATAAAAACATTTCATTTAAAACCTTTGATGCCTGACATTATTCTTTGAGCCTTAGAATCAATCTCAAGAACAACGCATTATTATTACCTTAAAGGGGAGCACACAACTTCTATAAGCCTCCAGATTGCTATTTTGGGCAGCAGTTGACTCATGCATGCACTGGAGAAGCACACCCTGGTGGATCTTATCCTTAACTTGATTTGGAGTAACTTGCACATCAAGCAAGTTTCATTTTTAGCAATTACTTAGAATGAGAGTGCATGTCTTGAGGAGATATCGTGCTTTCTATTTTCAAACAAAACCTTATTAATTTAAATATTCAAATCAGTGCGCCCTGGATAGGACTCAAAAGTTTAGAAGGAAAGGCTATCCTTGGAGACTTCTAGAGTGTTTGAACCTTATCCATTCACTCATGCAAGCATCTATTCTAAGCAGGAGGAGGGCAATGAACCTAGAAGTTATTTTGAGCAGGTTCCACACTTATTTCTAGCAAAGGGATGTGCCCACCTTGGAGTTCTATTCATGACACTTKCTTACTTGGTTTTGGCATCCATCTACTCTATCTCATACACCCTKCTTGAAGGTTTATTAATGGCAGGTGTTGAAGGTTATTTCTACTAAATTCATCTATTGTTTGCTTGGAGCTAGGTGCACCCTACTTGAGGAATCTTTTATTGGGMTTCCACTCCCTCTATCTCGTTGTATTCTCAATAGGAAAAGGGCATCCTCCTTATATTAGCCTTTTGTTTTAACCAACAACCCCACCCTCCAGCCCATAAGCAAGGGTAAGTTATTCCTCATGGCTTGCAGCCTCAACAACAATTAGCCCACGAAAATCGAAACATGTCACTAGCAGGATTGGAAACCAAGTAGGGAGGATAACATTTATCCTCCCTAACCACCTAAGCTAGGCCCAATTGACATCCTCATTATCTTAGCCTTATCTTCTTCACTTGTTATATTCAAAGAGATATTCTATTTACTCCTAGTCTCATTCTATAAGAGTCAGAGAGAGTGAGGGTTGATGATCGATTATTTGCTCGAGTTTTCTAGTCTTTCATCCCATTTTTTTTATTCAAGTGAGCATGAGAGAGCATATCATTCAATGAGTTAAACATCAATCTCATCCTATTCATGTGATTCCATTATTGGACTTGGTGGGAGAAGGTGTTCTGAAAACGATTTTTCATCCGATGGAGTGCTTTGAAGTTGAAGCCAATATCTCCAAACCTTGTACTTGCAACTTCGGAATAAAGATATCATCTATTTTGGCAGTCAACTCTCATTTCATTGGTGTGTTCAATTGACTTTACTTGAATTTTCTGAGTTCCTTGAGAACCCTCCCCCCACCCCCCCCCGCTCAATCAAGTTTCTACTATATTCAAGTCCATAACCCATGGAATTCAAGGCACTACAATTGTAAATAAATTTTTAGAGATTTACTTTTCTGTTTTTGAGTTCTTTACATGCGGATCCACATTTTTCTAGTGGATATTTGAGGTGCTTTATCACAGATTTGCACATAAATTGAGGATATTTGATTTATACAAGTGTAAATCTGCATATTACTTGTTGTCTAGAATTGATTTAATGCAGATTTCAGATCTGATATTCAATTTACAACAAGCTGTTCTGCACGTCTAAAGTGGTTTTTGGCAGAGAAACTTTGGTTTTTATCTTCAGATTGCATAGGGATTCCCCCTGGTGCTTAGCACACACTAACCCAAAGTGAAAAGAGAATGTACATAGGTCATCCAGTTTCAAGTGTTAACATTTTACATACTTAGCAATGCCATTGACCTAATTGTGGTCATCTGTGGGACATTAATAAATTTATCTTATTTTATATTATCTTATCTCGTACTCTTAAGTGTAGCAATGAGGCTCAAAAGGAGAGAAATCAATACCAAGTTAGATTAGGGCTGGTGTAAAACCATTGGGTTATAGAGTCACATTGTCACCAACTTTAGAAACATAAGTTTTGAAAAAGAGAGCAGATGAAAAGTAGATCTAGAATGGAAGATGCAAGACGCAGAAAATGTTGAAGAGAAACAAATATCTTTAAAGTGTATGAGAGGGTGGTAGTCCCATAAACTAAAAGATATAATAAAAGAAAGCATAATGGGGCCTTTAAAGATCAATCCAGTAGACCAAAACAAATCCCAGAAAATAGAGGGTTGCCTGGTGCCTAATCATCGACATCAAGCATGCTGATGATATCTTGGTAAATTAATTAATAAGTTCTTGTTCTGGAAGAGTGTTGCACTATGAGGAGGTCATATTGTTAGAAGTTGCAATCAAACATAGGTGGTCATAGTACTAAGGTGAAGGTTGTACTCCCAGATGGATAGTTAAGTGGATAATATACAGAGAAGAAAATCTAGATCCAATTAGTGAATTTATAATTAAATCTTATGAAGAAATGAACCTATAAATTGCAATCCAAGAAGTAGTTGACAATTCCTTAGAAGGAATAGATCAAACCGAGGGCATTGTGAAACATGGGTCATATAATTGGAAATAAATATGCCAGTTTGAGAATAGTAATTTGTCATGTAACCTAACCAGCTAAAGGAACAAAAATAAATCATTAACAATGATGATCAACAATCATTGGTCATTTTAGAAAACAATCCCATTTGAAAATGGAAAAGATAATATTGGATTCATCCTTGCTTACTAAAAGAATCGGAGTGAGGCAAGAAAAAACTCTAGAAGGGTTAAAACTTGTGAAACAAAATAAAGGTAAAAGAAGACAGAGCAAGTATGGAAGCGGTATGATGAAATTGACTAGTTGGGAGTTTTAGTGACAATATATGCTTGAGAGGAAAACTTTGGGAGGATTGGAGCTACACAATCCAAATAGTGTGAGTTTTCTCTAAACCCAGTTCATTAAACCAATTAAATTTAACTTATAACTGATTATACTAGGTGTTCTTTCACAAATAAATAATTCACAACAAAAATTAAGTAACCATGAACAAAAAGTAGAAGATAGCAACAATCACATCAATAGTACACGATGATATTTTGACAATAGTCCCTGGAAAAACCCCGGAGGGAAAGCCAGTGCAATAGATTTGGAGATTTTTATTATTCAACAGGAAAATATAGAGATCTTTTTACAAAAAATCGGCCTTTACAAAATATTTATCCAAACCTCAATGAAATGCCTCCAATATGAAGTACAACTCCTCTCTCAACCTCTGAAAGCTACGTGCTTCAAAAAACCCCAGCACAAGAGCCCTTGTGTGCGTCGTACAACCCCTCCGTGCGTCATATGACCCTTGCATGCGCCCTGCGTCACCCTGTATAGATCCTATGAATGGATGAATGATTTGGCCTCTGCTTGAACCTAGAAGTGGACTAATTCTCTGCTGGAAACTCTCCTCTGTCTCCCTGCAAAAATTCTCTCTCAAACCCCAGATCAATCCTCCTCAAATCAACCTCTCTAATGCATAATGCGCCCTCCTTAGCCAGGCCAATTTTCCTTATACTCTAATGAGCAAATGAAAACCTAATCTCATAAGGATGGAGGGTTGAGATTAACTCTCCCTCACTCTCCAAGATGGATGGCTAAGATTAAAACATCCATCACTTTAATTATTTTCACTTTAACCTTAGAAAAGGTGTTCAATAAAGTCAACTAAAGAATATAACACATCAACAATCATTTTCATAAGTTAGAATTTAGGAAAAGTTAAATACTCAACTTGACTAATGTTTCATTGTCCCCCACCATGCTAGGACATTGCAATGTGTGGAAGACCTTTCTTGCTACATTTTCAACACTCCCTCTTAGAGCGGAAGGGATTATGCCTCAACTCCATCTGATCCCTGAACTTCATGAACTTTTGTCTGCTTAGTGCCTTGGTGAAAATATCTACCATCTGCTCATCAGTCTATATGTAGTCAAGCCTCACAACTCCTCTCCATACACAACCC
>SNQJ01S0023492.1:68677-80996 GCA_010110895.2 Picea sitchensis | reverse complement strand
ACCTATTGGCTGTAGGTTAGGGTTTGTAACAGTAATAGATAGAGAGGGAGAAAGGGGATGCCCTAGTAGAGGGAGAATCCTTTCAAGGTGGCAAACCAACTCCAAGTAAAAGATCATTCAAAGGACATTTTCTCACGTTTTCCAAGGCAAAGATTTTGTATCTCCAATGCAATTAAGAGTGATTAATGCCTTTCAAAATTTGGGTTAATGGAGTCAAGAGAATATGAGGAATCTAGATAGGCTACTTCCTTGGGGGTGTAAACCCTTTCACTCCCCAAGGCAAGCCTCTCTAGCTAGGGTTTCAACTAGGAGGGTGTATGCAATTATACTCCTCTTAGTAAACCCTTATGAAGCAATATTCCCTTAGCAATAAAATGGTGGAAGCACAAGTAGGGGTGTATACCCTTATACTTCCTACTTGGCTCAAGCAAATAAAACCTTTAACTTGTGCAAATGATAATACAATGAAATAAATGGCACCTTCAAGCATTAAATGTCAATAAAAGCTAGACTAACCACCAAAAAGCAATGAAGAAAGCCTTCCAAGGCTAGCATACCATCTCCATCAACCATAACCAATAAAGCATATAACCACAAGAAAAAAAAGAGACAAAAAGCTAAGGTGGCGCAAATTTCAGTCCTCCTCTCACAATGGGAGAGGAATGTTGTGTGTCAAAATGAGATCTTAGGATCTCTATTTATACAAAATGTTGCGATCATAGTTTGTCCACATAATATTAGGGAAAACACAAGATTAGTGGTCAACAACCCTAATTTTTCTCCTTTTACAAAATAATATTAAACAATTCCTTTAAAATTTCACTTTTGCACAAATAAAACCCAAATTTACATGGACATCACCCCTTTAGGGGACGTTTTGGCACTTGGAGAAGGTTATTAATGATGTAGGAGTGTAGTAAGGCTTCCCAAAGCCACGTGTTAAGCATCCAAAAGTCTTCCTTCATGGTCAAAGCCTCAAACACCTCAAAACGTCCAAGTGGCAAGTGTATATCACCTCACCACCATGCCCTAACCCCCAAGCATGGTGTCAAGCTCAAAGGAAGACGTTTTGCCCCTCCTGGGAAAATTGTTTGGCATGTGAGGCCTGGGATAGGTCTTCCAAATCATCTTCTAGGTCTTCAATACTTCGTCTCTGGGATTCGGCGTGTGGACGCTTGCAGCCCCATGGAAGCCCAAGCTAGGCTTGATCCTCCAAAATTGTCCACCGACTAGGTCCTGCAAAGAAAAATAAGCATGCCCTCCAAGGATCTCATGAAGTCATAACATCATGATAAGTGAATCTAATCAATAAATGGGCCACCTAAGCATGTGCATCAACGACTACTATATCAAACAATTAATTGCTCAAAGACACTATGTGACTTGTCAAGCTTGAATATGGGAGGGTTGACGAGGTGTCCTATTGGGTAGATCTTTCCCTAGGTCAAAGAGAGTTTCCAAGAGATCCCTCTCTAATCCATGTAAAGTGGATGAAGTGGTTGGGGTCAAGACTCAATGAGCATAGGGCTCATGACATATAAGGGGTCGTAGTGTCCCATTCATGGGTGCCTTTGTAGAGAATTGTGTGGTACCTTCGTCCGCAAATGCATTTTTTCCTAGCCCATTCTTTTATTCTTTCATAAGTTTAAGGAGAGGTTGAAGGTCACTGCCCTGGCGTGGTGACCATAAACACCTAGTGGAAATGAGATGGATAGCTCGTGATGAGACCCCCTTTCTCTCAACCATGTAATTGAGAGCCATTACCCTGTTTTGGTGACCAGATGATGGCAATGCCATACCACTAGATATTCATAGACGTGATAGGTTGGATCATGATGACACCTCCTATCCTTCAACTAACCACATGGACGTGATAGGTCGGCTCCACTGTCAACAAACCACATGTCTAATATTGTTGCGCTAGACATACAGGCTATGAAGAAAAAATACTCCTCGAAGCTTTTGGCAAATTCATCCACTGTTGCAGAAGCTTCCATTTGTGGTTGGTTCTTCTTCTTCTTCTTCGGACACTGTGAGGCAAAGTGTCCCATCTTGTGACACTGAAAACATTTGACTTTAGAAAATTCAATGTTCTTCTTCTTTCCACCTTTCTTCTTCTTGCCATTGTCTTTGCTCGCAAGAGCCAAGCCTTCTTCGTCCACAATATGTGGTGAAGATGAAGATCTGCTAGACTGACCAAGTCTGATCTCCTCCTGCACAAAATCATCCCATAAGTGTTGCCATTCAAGGAGCTTCTCTTGAGCTACAACTCCATGGAAAAATACGTTCCATGACTTCAAAAATCCATTCAGTGCTACACACACTAGCTCAACATCCTCTGTCTTCTCGCCTACTACAACAAGCTCATCCTTGATCTGTGTCAATCTGGTAAGGTATGGAACCACACTCTCTCCCTTATCCATCTTAGAGCTACGTAATCTCTCACGGAACACCATTACCCTATTCTCATTCTTTGGCTGGTAGAGGTCGCTCAAGACTTTCCACATATCTTTTGCGGTATTCTTTCTTGAGAGATGTGGGATCACATGGTCTTTAATCCTGTCAAGAATTGGGCTCTTTTCCTTGGCCTCACCCTTCTTCCAAATGGCTAATTATGTTGCATCCGTAGGAGGAGATGCACTATCTAGTGTATGCTCAAGGACATCATTGACATCCAACACCATATTCATTCTCTCGTTCCAGGTGAGGTAGTTCTGATCCCCTTGTAGATGATCCTCAAGCCTCAAACTCAAGGCCATTGCTGAAAATGTTGTTGTTCCTGTTCAAACCCTCACGGCTCAAACCCTTATGCTGTAAAAATTTGTGGTTGTCTTGATTCAGTGCCTTGGATCCTCACAATCCACTTAGATATCTAATGATCTACTTGCGATACTGCTTCTTCAATAGTCCTTGATACCATGTGAATTTTATCTAAACCCAATTCATTAAACCAAATAAATTTCACTTATAACTGATTATACTAGGTTTTCTTTCACAAATAAATAATGCACAACAGAAATTAAGTAACCATGAACATAAAGTAGAAGATAACAACAATCACATCGATAATACACAATGATTTTTGGACAATAGTCCCTGGAAAAACCCAAATGGAAAACAAGTGCAATAGATTTGGAGATTTTTATTATTCGGTAAGAAAATATAGAGATCTTCTTACAGAAAATCGACCTTTACAAAATACTGAGCCAAGCCTTAGTGAAATGCCTCCAAGATGAAGTACAACCCCTCTCTCAACCTCTGGAACCTCTGTGCTTCAACAAACCCTGGCACAAGATCCTCTGTGTGCGTCGTAGGACCCCTGTGTCACCCTGTACGACTCCTCTGCGCGGCTGAGTGATTCGGCCTCTGCTTGACCCTGAAAGTGGACTAATTCTCTGTTGGAAACTCTCCTCTGTCTCCCTGCAAAAATTCTCTCTCTCAAAACCTAGATCGATCCTCCTCAAATCGACCTCTCTAATGCATAATGCGCCCTCCTTAGCCAAGTCGATTTTCCTTATACCCTAATGAGCAAGTGAAAACCTAATCTCATAAGGATGGAGGGATGAGATTAACTCTCGCTCACTCTCCAAGATGGATGGATAAGATTAAAACATCCATCACTTAAATTATTTTCACTTTAACCTTACAAAAGGTGCTCAATCAAGTCAACTGAAGAATATAACACATCAATAGTCTTTTTCCTAAGTTAGACTTTAGCAAAAGTTAAATACTCAACTTGAATAATGTTTCATTGTCCCTCACCATGCTAGGATGCTGCAATGTGTGGAAGACCTTCCTTGCTATATTTTCAACAAATAGAACAAATCGAAGTAGGAGTGTGGAAAAATTACATTCCTAGAAACAATTTCAAGCATCAAGGCATTGACATTAGCCTCTTGACAAAGTGGAATTGTTTCAACCCATTTTGAGAATAAATATGTAATTCATCATGAAGAACTAATAGAAAGGTCCACCATTATCAAGAACATGACATCAATGCCTAAAAATCAACCACAGGCTCAATGCTTCAAGCATGGATATAAACACCAACACTTAGATGAGATTTAAATTTAGCACCACACCTAGAATATAGACCTCGATCCAAATTGTTGAATACATAGTATCTATGGGTGTTGTGATTTAATCCACCATATTCAAGTCGATGTGGTCTAATTCTAGGGCATGCATGTGATGATGAAGCCACACAATTAGCGCTCTATGTAAAGACATAATCAACTCCAACCTCCTTGTGTGTAGATTGAAGAAGGAAATTTAGTGCCCTAGAGACTGCAGATTGACAGTGTGTAACATGAGGGTAAGCATGAGATTTAGTGCCTAGAGACTATAGTATTTTAGGTCCCTTGACATGACAAATAAATGTTTGGAGATCGACACTCGGTTTCCATATCTGGGGAGTTATTAGTTATTACCAAGCACGATGAGGCATTTCAGAATCAACACGATGGATCATATTCTTGGCTCTTCACGCAACTGTTAGTCATGCTAGCATGAGGTCACATTAGAGGAGTAGTTACATACCAACCTTGGTAGCAACATGAGGGTGCCTTAGAGGAGTAGTTACACACTATTCTGGGTGCATTACTAAGGAGTTCACATTTATTTCACTTATTCTTGAGGGTGCATTAGTGAATTAATAATGCAAGGGATATTAAAATCTCTGCTTTCGATAGAGTGCAAAATTTGATATCTAATGAAACAAGTCAATACGCCACAACTGTACAAATACATAGCCAACAAGGAACATATCTCCAATCACCTTTTGCAACAATGTAATCTGTTACAAATTACAACCGATCACAGTAAACTAAAGTTGTTAAAATTTTGGTTTAAGAAAGCCAACTTTTGCAAAAATGTATGTGACAAGCTTTAACAACAATTAGGCCCAAATAACCTAGAGCAACAATACCTAGGAATATGGAACTTAATTAGATAGAAAAGAAAAATAAAGCATCCCAATAATAAGAAGAAAGCCTAGGATCCTAACATTGATCATGAATCCTTGAAAAGTGGATCTCACGTGTCCAACCTTCTTTTTAGGCTGCTTACTTAAGATAGGTTTTAATTCCTTCAAAGCTCTCAAATATGCTTTGAATGACACTCAAATATGCTTTGAATGACACTTCATAAGGCAACACTCTTCAATGTATTCTTCTAAAATAACAAATATTGAAGAGGAAACATGTGGAGTGATCTTCAAACATTAAATGCTTGGCTCAATCCAAAATATTATGTTTGCTACTTGTCATAATTTGGGGCAGGATGTTCCTTATAAAGCCCTTGGTTATACTCCAAAGCCCCAAAATATGTTAATGGAAAGAAATGCTCTTTGTTGATGGGGCAATCCTCTCAATGCTACCTCCCAAAGGGCCCAATGCTTAGATGATGCACACAGGCCAATAAATCGATTATTTGAAAGATCAACCAATTTTTCCATAGCTGTGTCCTTTCTATGGAGTGAACTGTTGAAATAAGTAGATCAATGGATATTTTCTTAGAAGTCATCAACAGGGAAAAGACACCCTTCTCCTCAACATAGTATTTAAACATGACGAGTTTAGGGTCTCGTTTTCTTTCCATTTATTACTACAACTAGCTAGAGTCTTTGAAAATATACAGCCCACTTCAAATCCCCTGATTATAGGTACATCCTTTATGATGCTGGTAACACCCATCAATTGAATGATCTATTGCACAATCACCCCTCCAGAGGATACTTGATCCAATAACAGATCTGGAGTGTAGGTTCTTATGATATAAGGTGACATTAGGCAAACATCAGAACGAGTAAGGTATTAAATATCATTCTGAACAATGTCAATTCTCTTGGGTAATACAAGTAAAGTCTACATTCACAATCAACAAGACAGTCTTACTTCATATTCTGTTAAGAGCTCCTTGGAACAACACCCTATGAAATTTATGGAAAACACCCGATATGCTATGAAAGTAATGCTGAGTGAAGAACAAATATAGTATATGCTCTTGGAATGCGATGTGACTGCGCCCTTCATATATATATATTTTGCAGATGACATATATATATATATATATTTTGCAGATGATTGTTAGAACATTTACAAGCTGAACACTCCTCTTCTTTAATGTCTTTACTTGGGTGGATTATTGTGGCCAAAAAAAGGTTATCTTTCCTGGAGATGATTATAATCTGCTTAAAATTGTGGATCATTTCCTATAAATGTTTCTCACTGATATGGTGCTATAAATATTAAATAATGCCAAAATTCTCTGTTAATAGAAAGAAACAAACCTGTAATCAATTCTTCTTTATACAATCCTTTTTATCTGAGATTTTAAGAGCTGGAACAGGTTGAAATGGTGCTCAAATCATAAATGACCACTGGGCATTGAAACGGGAGATATGGGACCATTTTCAAGAGGCTTCTTCTAGTACATAGTTATATATCGACTTTTTAGAAATATTTTATGGAAAATTTATTGCAAACCCCGGTCCTTTCGTGCAAGATGGATCTGAACACCTTCCAGCACAAGTAAAAAATGTATGAGCCTTTGACAATATCAGCAAAGGCTGTAGATGTGGCTTAAGGAAGAGTTTAAGGCCTATCATATCACAGATTTCCCATCGAGAACTTCAAAAGTGCAAAATTATCCAGTTTTAGAGTGAATCCACAGATCTATTTCAATTTTCTAGCATGCAGGGGTTGTCATTTCGGGACTGTTCTCTCGCAACAGTATTAAAAATCTACATTTGTGATGGCGCTGTGGCAAAAACAACCTTTAAAGAATGTAGTTATGTGATCAAATATCTCATGATGACAACATAACTCGTGAGGTGAGGTGTATGTATCATCACCAAATATCCTTTTGACAAACACGCTGCAAACCAATCCATTGTGATGAAAATCACAGGTGGAACCTCATGCCATATGAGGTGAAAACAAGAGGAAGTGGTTTTTAATAAGAGGTCTATAATCTAGTCATTCAAAAACAATTTGGTAAAGCCCTCAACTCCAAGGATCAACAATTCCACACAAAATATCATATAATGATGGTYCATGAAAAAGTAAGAAATATTACAAAACTATGGGCTAAGCCTCTCTTGCTTGACACAAAATTTAACACACCAAGAAAATGGTGTGGTAGAAATGAGAGCGGTACTAAATAACTAGGGTAAGACTTTTAGAACATTTTATATCTTCTCTTCAAAGACATGGAATGGTTCATATGCCTTTAACACATAAATATTTCTTCTATTTATAATGATGGGTTGTACCCAATTGAACCCTTTTACATTTTACGAACTTACACAAATTTCAACATGTATTTCCAGAACAAACTTGTGTTTTATACCTTGAAACTTATAGGCAGTATTTAGGTCAATGCCTCACCTTTCAAATCCTCCACATTTTTGTTTCTCAGACTTTGAATTAGAGCTCTAGCTTGAGCTTAATGTTCTACAGACCAACAATTACTTGATCTCACTTGCCTCTATTTAGTTCCATCTCCTCTGCAGTATGGTTTAGATTGGGTTCAATTGATTTTTACAATGTCTGTAGGTGAGTATTAATGCTCTCCCCTAGCCCTCTTATTTCCTCTTGAATTTTCTCTAGAGACAACAAGAGGATCTTTTATTTCCTCCCTCTATGAGTAGAGAGAGGGTTGGTTTCCATTGCACTTCTCAATCACATGCTCCTGGGCATTCTGTTCCTTTGAGAAAGAAAATGGTTGATATTGTTCTGGTTTCCATATGGCAGAATAAGATATGGTGAAGCATATATCTCTTGTCACTAACTGGTAGTAATCCCATTGTCCAATAGTAACTATAATAATAATAATAATAATAATTTAATTTTAAGGTCAAGGCCAAGCCAGACACCAAATTGGTGTATGCGACCCCCTTGTTTGTGGGACAAGGGACCCCCTCCGCGCAATGATTTGACTGTTAAAGCCTACAGAGGTGTACATACCATAACCCCCTCTAGATTTGAACCCGTGACCTCCTAGGAGAAAACACATGTTCTTAACCATTAGGCCCACTCAGGCTGTACATTATAGCAAGATCCTACGTAAAGTATGGTAACATATAAATATTAAGCATTGTTATATGTGCAATATCTAACTTTTCTTAGCATAGGAATTGTTATGAAAACTTTTAAGGCAGTAGCATGATATTAAAGTATTGTGAAATCCTCCTCTTCTCTCTCCTCAAATATGGTTTGTATCTCCTTGTATGATTACTACCTAATGAATTCCCTAGGAACATGAAACACAATATTGTTTCACATTTGAATCACTTAAGAAGTTGTTAGTCCCTCTTGTTTTCACTTATTGAATCCAATTCCCATGTAAATTGTACTTGGATACCAGGAAATAGATCCTCAACGGTTCAACTACATAGAACTTTGGTCTTCAAGGTGATCAACATGTGATCACAATAAATTCCTTGCAAGATTTGTCAATATATATGCCTAATTTCCTATTGTAGAGGTAGAAGGTGCCTCCACAAAGCTAATTGGATACTCAATCAATAACCCATCTATTACACTTCCAAGAAGTGGATTGTGCCCACACAATCTAAGTCCAAAAACCCATATTGCACCATAAGTCAAATAGAGGAACATAGTATCAGCAATGGAGCTCTCTAATCTTTGGGACATACAACATTGGTAGTTATTCCCAGTATCAAGGACAATGGCCATTGTATATGGGGACTGTAGGCTGGAACCTTAAGAAGCTAGGGATCTTCTTAATATCAAAGGATTTGATAACTATTTGGCTACAATGTACTTTTATTTTACTTAACAAAAATTTGATCAATAGTTTTTTTTTTCTTATGTAAGTTAGCTTGTCCTTAGTATTAATATGGTACAAAAAAGTGTACAACTCGCATGACCTATGGCATGCCACTGAGGAAACCAAGCCTACAAGGTTAGCAACATATAAAAGCATATGTTCTATCATTCAGGGTGACATAGTTTAACTAAAAAATCTGAAAATATTGACATTATTGATATCCTATTCTATCATATGCTATGAACTGATAATAAAATAACAAAAGATGGGAGAAGGGATGATGCCCATTCCCAACAATACTAGTATAGGGGGTAACGAGACTAAGCCTGGAAATCATCAACATGCTCTGGAGCTACTTGTCCAGTGTGTTATTACTCCAGTTCCACATCCACCAGAATAGGATTGGATGGTGAGGCTCCATGCAGGTGGCCTGGGTCAGCATGCTGCATAGGAGATCCAAAGGGGACTGCTGGAGATATCTCAGAGAATTCCAGGTTGAAGAACTTCTTCCACATAATATCAAACTTCTACTCCAGGTGGTGAAGTTTGTCCCAAAGAGTATAATGAGGGTCACCATGCTCTTCCACAATTTGAGGAATGAAAAACTTATTCATTCAGTAGAGTTCTTAAAGTCTATCAACTTTGGTTTCCCTAGTTCGAGAGAACCCAAGGTCATAGATCCATTCCTTGAATTCAACCTCCATCTTCTCTTTAGAAATATACTAGCGTTTCCATTTAATTTTTTTCTCCATATCCCTGAACTCACACTTCATTTCCTCAAAAAACTGAAGCTCAAAAGGAGTGACTGCACAGATTATGTCTTTATGAGCATCAGTGGTGTGCTATGGAAGATTTCCCACAAGTCGAGAACTAGAGGCAGTAGAGGAGCACTTGCAAGTACCTCTGTGACTGATGGAATCTCCCAGCATGAGAGTGGTGGATTTCATGGTGGGAATATAAAAGGGATTGAAGCAAGTTGCAATCCAGAGACACCCCCAGAGGCTACTATTCATGAGAGTGGATAGGACAATGACTGACTGGGACTGGATCCTAGAGCCAGGGCATAAGAGACAAGGTTTGAGAGTGAGGAGACTGACTAAGAGGGGGATTAGACTTAAGGCAGCGCTCGCCTAGATGAGGGACCACAAGCAACAGACCACCACGAGCTTTGTAGGGACAATGTTCGTTTTCTTAGTTCTAGATAAGCTGAGGAAGGCATTGAATTGATTGAATAGCCCCACAGACCAAAGGAGTCTAGGATGGCCCCATAGATGCAATATCAAACCAAGAAGCCATCAGAGAGTGTTTTTAGGGTGATACCAGAGTGAAGGAAAACAGGTTTGAAAAGAAAACTAGAGGGTAGACATAGAGGAGCACAACCAAGAAAATAACCAAGAGAATTTTGGTTAGAAGAGCAGTATGAGGCTATTGACTGAGCATATGCCTCCCACAACCATATATAAGCTAGTAAAATTCATAATGGAAGAGGGTACAATCCATCACACATGAAGGAACCACAAAGCCATGACTGAAAGACGCACCTTGCAAAGTAAACTCACATGTACCACCTTGTACCCACCCAAATAAAGGAAAGAAAGAAGGGGGGTCGTGCTTCGGGCCTCCGCCCTACACCTGGCAAAGGCATTCAAGCCTCCAACTATCACCCAATCCAAGGCATTGTTTTCGAGCTCATTGAGCATTCAACAATATGAATGGAGTTTTTGATTCTCCAGAGATTCCTAGGGCATCATGAGATCCTGATCTACCGAGTCAACACATTTGTTTGAAAGCCAATCCACAAGGCCATTGGACTTCCTATGAACATGAGAAGGGGTGATGATAGAAAATTAGCGTATGAGAGTTGAAACCTGCGTGAACCATTAGAATAAACGCTAATTGTAGGACACCTTGTCTGGGTCAGACCCATAGCAGAGCCTAGTGAGGGCCTAAATAATGATGGTTGAATCTCCTTCCATTATTAGACTCTAAAGGTCAAGAACCTTATCTAGAGATAGTTCCCCTTATTAGACCATCTAGTTCAGTGGAATTGTTAGTGATTCTGCACAAATGAATGACAAACATAGAGTATGTCCCCAATGTCATCTTTGAACAGACCTCCAACTCCTATTGATCTAGGATTGCCCCTGACAGCACTATCAAAGTTCAGTTTGACAAATCCATTAGCGGGTATTTGTTAGGTTAAACTTGAATCTGTGAAAGAATCAAAGTTGTTAGGTCAACAATAGTGGTTTCGGGCACATGGTATTGATGACCCGTGGTATTGATCTCATTGGTGACATGTAATAAAAGGCTATAAAAGGTTGGCGAGACTCCATTGTAATGTCTCAAGAGTTGAGAGGTGAAGGTTCACTTGGTTGGAGCCAGGAGATTGGCCAGCTTGGCCAGATTTGGCCAAGGGAAATAATAGATCTATTATTGGTTGGTTTTTCCCGCAAGGGTTTTCCAGGGTAAATCTCGTGTGATTTATGTGTGTTTTCGGTATGTTATCGGTATTTTTATCACTCTCAAATGTTTTTTCCTAACAACTAGTATGAGAGTGAGGTTAGTTGTTGCATTAGACTATCATGAATTTTGATTCATGGTTTGGCTCCAAGGAGAGTGCTTTGATGTAGGGAACTGTGAAGAGAACTATTGCCATTGGGATGAATGAATGTTGAAGACATTAATGATGCGAGAAGTTTGTTGGACGTGAAGATCAATCTCACACGGACTATGGAGACTGAGAGTGCTCTTGTGGATGTGTATGCCAAGTTCAAAAGTCTGGAGGATGCATGCAAAGTGTTTGACAATATGTGTAAATGAGATGTTGCATGACTCACAAAATGGATTGATGGAGGAGGCCCTGAGGCTATATTAGCAAATACAAGAAGCAGTTGGAGGTCAAATCAATGGCAAGGCGAGAGGATGGCGACATACGAGTCATGATGCAATGGCAAGGCAAGAGGATGGCGACATAAGTGTCGAGATGCAATAGCAAGGCGAGAGGATGGCGACATAAGTGTCGAGATAGCAAAAAAGAAAAAAATAATTAAAATTTTAATGGAGTTGAATGTAAATGGGCATACAACTATAAGACCTAGTTAGGCATGCGTACCCCAGTTTTGATTTTTCACTCGTAAAGTCTAGATGTACACTAGGTGATAGGGGGGAGCATGCACGATTCCCAAATAGCTTGACTTTAAGGGAGGTTTGGTCGGATTTGGTCATAGAAAACCCCAAGTCAAGTTTAAAGGGGGGAATTTTAGGTTAAACTTGACTCTGTGAAAGAGTCAAAGTTGTTAGGTCAACAATAGTGGTTTCAGGCACATGGTATTGGTGACCTGTAGTATTCAGCCTGTGGATTACATGTACTAAAAGCCTTTAAAAGGTTGGTGAGACTCCATTGTAATGTTTCAAGAGTTGAGTGATGAAGGTGTTGATATTATGGTAGTTGCGGGAGGTATTTACCTCCACGTGTGAACCTGACGAGAATAGAAGACTCCGGGAAGCAAGAGAAACCCTAATG